>CBVK0102064050.1:0-10843 GCA_900067695.1 Picea abies
TTAATTGCATGTAATATGGCCAACATTTCCTTTTCATAAATGGGTTTGAGTAAGTTATTTCCTTTAAGTTGGCTACATTCAAAGGAAAGGGGCATTTCTTCTTGCTTTAAAATTGCACCAATTCTATGCCCTAAAGCATCATACTCCACAATAAATATTTTTGTGAATTCAAGTATGGCTCGAGCAGGAATTGTACACATAGCCTCCTTAGTTTTTAAAAATATTTGGTTTTTTCTTGCGTCCAAGAAAATGCCTCTTTTTTCAATAATGATGTTAGAGGTGTTGTTATTTGATCATAATTGTTATAGCCTTAATTTCCACCCTATTGGCCATGGAGGAATCCATCAAGGAAAAATGTCATAATACATCTTTTGCCCAAGGATTGAACTCTTTTTGGCATCCTCGCAGGACACCTAGTAGACAACAAGTGAGGTTGTCACTAGACACTAGTGGCTCAATAAGCAAGGCACTATCAAACTTCTAGAATCGGGGAGTTACGAGGTGATAGGAAAGGGATGAGTTGGATCTTCGTGTCAAAGGCCTAGGAACTCACATCATTCGAATCTATAGTGGTCTCTAAAAGATCTAGAAGCCTCTCCGTAGCCTCCTCCAAGAGATATATAACAAAGGAAATCCTTAAGAAAGAGGAGGAGGAATTGAATAGTATTTTCATATTGTCCAACTGCATAGGTATCCATCTACTACAGCCATAAGTTAGTGAAACCTATCCTAACAAAGCAACTACAAGGAGGGGCAAAGAGCAAGAAAGTTAAAGGAGATTGCATCAACATTTGAGGTATTCATGTCTTGATGTAATGTTATTATGATTAATAATAGATCATTTGGTTATCCCCTCATATTATTTGTGTTCATTTAATGAATGATAGATTTGATTCATTTCCTCGTAGATCTGATTAGAAGTAGATTGGATCTAGGATTATAATCCTTAGTAGAGAAGAAGAGAATGTTTTGTTGTCTTTTGTAAACATGAAGTAGATTGTGGAGCTTGGAGTTAGAGTTTCAGGAATGCAACAACCAGGAAATATGAAAGAACACCTCAAAAAAGGTATGCAAATATTCCCCACTCTTTAGGATAATTATGAATCCATGTGTTTGAGTCTAGATCTACGAAAACCATAAGAAGTCTAGCCCCCCTTTCTGTCTAGGATTACTAGGCTAATCCTAGGGAGATTTTGTTGTGTATTCAGCAAGATCCTTGTTAGACATTGTCTCATAACAGATTGGTGACTCCACTGGGGAAGAATTCTTGTCTAGTCAATTCTCTTTGACTACCTCTTCTTTGTTTTTTGTGATATGCATTTCAGTTGTTTTCAGTCATCCCAGGGTCTAGATCTAGTAGATATGATAGATTTGATCCAAATCTAGAAGATCTGCAGTAGACCCACCTTTCTCAAAAAGAAAAATTTTGCAGACCCTCGTGTGTTGCACTATAGGTGTCAGGCAAGGCCCCCTCACTTGTTGACAGGCATGTGTCCCATGAGGCCCTCTAAAAACTACATATTTGCAATGTAAGACCCAAGAATTTCAGATTAGGACATCCTCTTAGCAGGTAAGTTTCTACAATGCCCTGATTGGATATGGTTTTTCCTTTGTTTTAGTGTGTGACTATCACATAGATTACTTTCAAAGTTGTGCTTGAGTGCATTTTTTGTGGATTATTTGTCACTTCTTGGACAGTTTCCCTTTTTTTCAGAGAATTCCAATGAAGTCGGGCTGAGAATCCAACAGATCTGAAGAGATCTGGTTGTTTTTATCATTGGTTGTTTTATTTATCCGTGTATGGACTTTGTTCATCACTAGATCTTCCCTCTTAGGCGAGTCTTTGGGTGAGATCCCTATAGTGACATTAGAGTAGGATGATCCAACTTCATTCATAATATCCTATAGTCCTTATGCTTGTTTTGTGTTGTTGGTTTACTTTTGCATTTGCCTTTCTTATTTAGATCAAGAATTGTGTATATTGCAAATTGGATAAAAACTCGAAAAGAATAAAAAAATGTGTTGCATGCTAGGTTTTCTTTTGAAGCATTCGTGTACAAGTGAATTAGAAGCATTAGTTGGTTTCAAATATAGTTTGTTTGTTGGTTTCTTGGTGTGTGTGAGGTCTTACTTCTGAAATTTGCAAAGAAAAAAAAAATCGTTTTCCCTCCCATAACTAGAGTTCATTAAAAAGAATGAAATTGCATCATTGCATGCTAGGTTTTCTTTTGAAGCATTAGTGTACAAGTGAATTAGAAGCATTGGTTGGTTTCAAATATAGTTTGTTTGTTGGTTTCTTGGTGTGTGAGAGGTCTTACTTCCGAAATTTGCAAATAAAAAAAAATCGCTTTTCTTCCCATAACTAGAGTTCATTAAAAAGAACGAAATTGCATCGTCATTCTTGCATTTCTTGGTTGGGTCAAGAGTCTAAACAAAAAAACAATTTCATTCACTACTCTTGGACTTAAGCAACAGCCTTAAAAACAAGCACATAATCTAAAAATAATTAGACATTTTTCTTTTGATAGTAAATCAACATTAGATAGGTTTAGGGCCTTGGAATAGGATTGGAGAGTAAACTCTCCAAGGCCACAAAATGAAACCTAGAATTCATTAAAGAGCGTTAAAATCCATTCTTGCAATCAGTGTTTCGGGATCCTCCTATAACATGAGATTTAAGCACGAGGTCGCATCGGGGCAAGTAGAAAGATCACCCTTCTCTGCATGTTTTGGTGTTTGCGATATCGCTTTGATAGTTATGTATACGAGGGTTTCGTTGGTTAACGCCTTTGAAGCTTCGGGCTTAGTTACCCTGCCCTTACGTTCGATCAAACCTACGAATGTTCTCTCACTCATTGATTGTAAGCTTGTATCCTTAGTGACCTTTCCTAAGGAGCTATAGAGGAGACTGCAAGTGGGGCGTGTCTGTGGTACATGGGGCAGACGTTCATTCACGGTCTCAGTTCCCCCGGAGAGTGCTCGCCTTAATAAAGGGTACTTGCATTGATCATGCTTGTTTCACATAAATCATTGTAACTAATTATCATACCTTCGCTAGTCAATCATGTGGGGAGTCCATCTCCCCCATACGGTTGGTTTTCGAAAGGCCCCTGAGCTTATTGGTTTTCTTGTTGTTTTCCTAGATTTGATTAGGGGTGTGCTCTTTGAGACTGCATCTAGGTCGGACATAGGTTGATTTGTGTTTGTATAGTAACATAGTTTACTCATCGTGGTTGAATTATCGCATCGGTCCCATCGACTACGAAGACTTGAGCCTATTACAGGGAAAGAACCACATGTTAAACGGCGTGAAATATCTAACGAAGAATTTGAAGGGATTAAACTTTGGTTTGACGAAATTGGTTTAGTCGAGGTAGAAGTGGTAGATGAACATCCTCCACATAATTTTAATCCTCCTTTGACCAAGCCAAACACCCATATACTAGTCCAAGTAAGGGAAATATTTAGTGAGCCTTTTTCTTTCTTCACTCATTGAGTGTCTCGTTTAGTCTCGATGAGCCTACAATCCCATCATCAAGTAAGATAGGGAGAAATCCTCTCAGGGACATCCTCGTAATGTCCACATTTCCACCTCTTAGCTCCATTGGACCCTCACCATCCATCCCATTTTATTTTGGTTCCTCGATCTAGGCGATGTCAATCATGTCATCATCTCCATATGTTAGTTTACCTAACGCTTCTACACCCATCCTGTCTATCCCGACACCCACCTTTGGATATTCTTCTAGTGGGGGTTCGAGCCTTGGTTTCAGCACAGGGAGTGGAATTCCTTCCACCTCCACCATTCCTATGACTGGCTCGGTGTCATATAGAACTATATCACATTTCATATGGAATATGTCTAGTGTTTTTGGGCTTGTACCTAATCATACTGGAGGTAGTAGTACATCTGGAAGTTTTAAGTTTCCTTGGATTAGCACACCTTTCATTGGGGGCACATCCCTTGGGGGGAATTTTTCACCATTGGGAGGTTTTCCTTTCTTGTCCACATCCGGTCCTGGGGGTTTCTACCCTGGTACTAAATTTTGGAATATTTTTCCTTGAGGGTCCACATTTACCCTTGGGGGCATATTTGGTTCCCAGAGTAACCATGCTCCTAGAGGTGCCACCATCCCAGTAGGAACACACTCTTCAGGAACTCCCCAACTCTCCAATAGTACCAATATAGGGGGACCGTAAGGTCCATCTGGGACAGCAAAGACTTCACCTCCCTCTCAATATTCATTTGCATCGTTTCCTTTCGTCACAATGTTAGATTTAGCGGATTTGTCGTAGTTAATGAATAACCCTATATCCCATGACCCTTCATGGTTGGCAATGTCATCCAAGATACGTTCATATATTCTGAAATTCGGAGGAAATCCAGGAGAGAACCCCTCTACACACATCATGACATACCACTTATGGTGTTCATCCAACTCGTTGATGGATGGTAGTGTGAAGCTGCATCTTTTCGAGAGATCCCTAACCGGAGCTGCACCAAATGGTACATTGAACTAAAAGGTGGTTATTTTAGAAGCTTCAACGACCTGGATATGGTGTTTTTAACACACTACCAACTACCTATTTTGTACAAGATTGGAACGAAGCTCTTCACTTCATTGCATCAAAATAATGCCACTCACATCTTCAATCATACACATGAGTGGCATCGGAGGTGTAGGATGATTAAGACTCATATTACAAACAAGATCCTTATGGAACGGTTCACCAAGTCCCTCTTACCACCCATTGCCAGGGATGTAGCTATTGTCAGTGTGGCCACTGATGAGCAAGTTATTTTATGTGCCCAACATTTGGACTTGATTTATTATCAGTGGGGTGCTCTATATGAAATCTTTCCAAATGCTCCTCGTCGGTCCACTGACCCAAGTCAACCCAACCCAAGACCCCATGTCGATGGTGTGGTTGGTTCTATTTCACATGCATATGTTAACTAGTTAGTTGATCAGATGGGTCAAAGTTCCATTAAGTCACACCCGCCAGTTGTTGGCATAAATGCTTAAACTACTGTGATCCCTTCTCAAACCTCCAAGGTGAATTCGGTGCAGTCCATCCAACCGAAGAATCCTTGGCAACCTGGAAGTAAGAAAAAGAGGAAAAAGAAGAAGAATTTCAATAATGAGAAGGGGGTTGCCTCTACCCAAAACACCCAGGAGCGAGGCTAAGGCAAAAAGGAAGAGTGTTTTCCCCTGCATAATTTGTGGGTACGAACACCCTACTCACCAGTGCCCTTGAAAGGATGAAATCCATAGATTCTTGGAAAAACAATGAGCCCCACAAAAGCATGTTGTTCTAACCCATCCTTTCCCCCCTTAACCTCAAAACATGGTTGCCACAAATCTTAGCCCTCCGCAAGGGGGCATGACAAGTACCCCTCACCACGAGGGGTCTTCCTCAAATGTTGTCATTTTCATGTGTGACCAAACAGTGAATTTGCAAACACGAGCCAAGAATTACGACATTCTTGATCCTTCTCACATTGTGACTGAAGCAGCGTCTTCTTCCCATCCTAGTGGCCATATTCAAATTAGAATTTCAATAATGAGAAGGGGGTTGCCTCTACCCAAAACACCCAGGAGGGAGGCACTAAGGCAAAAAGGAAGAGTTTTTCCCTGCATAATTTGTGGGTACGAACACCCTACTCACTAGTGCCCTTGAAAGGATGAAATCCATAGATTCTTGGAAAACAACGAGCCCCCCAACAACATGTTGTTCTAACCCATCATTTCCCCCCTTAACCTCAAAACATGGTTGCCACAAATCTTAGCCCTCTGCAAGGGGGCATGGCAAGTACCCCTCACCACGAGGTGTCTTCCTCAAATGTTGTCATTTTCATGTGTGACCAAACGATGAATTTGCAAACACGAGCCAAGAATTACGACATTCTTGATCCTTCTCACATTGTGACTGAAGCAGCGTCTTCTTCCCATCCTAGTGGCCATATTCAAATTTATAAGCCTTCTTTTGATGCATCGCTTCGCCCCCCAAATGGCTTTCTTCGACGCACGACACAATCCCAACACTCGGGTTGCCCACAATTATATTATTGTGGAAGACTTGGCCCATGCACAATGTGCCATGTCAGCGCTTGAAGTCCTCTAAATTTGTCCCACGCAACGAAAATCCTTGTTGTCAGCCATAGGCGAGGTTGATCCCTCCAAGTTGAGTTTAATGACCTTTGATTCTTCTCAGGTTACTCATAGGCTCTCCCATCAAGTAGCCTTCATATTAAAGTGTGAATGATGGGTAAAAACAACTTTTGAACAGTGATTGATGAAGGAACCTTGACATCCATCATGTTTATTTCTTGTTGGAAGGCCCTTGGCTCTCCTAAGCTCAATACATATGCAACATTATTGAAGGCATTTGATGAACACATGTAACATCCCGATCGAATAAT
Organism: Picea abies; assembly: GCA_900067695.1. Classification (NCBI taxonomy): domain Eukaryota; kingdom Viridiplantae; phylum Streptophyta; class Pinopsida; order Pinales; family Pinaceae; genus Picea; species Picea abies. The sequence continues at coordinate 6,425 of CBVK0102064050.1, forward strand.
CACCGCCTTACCCATCGCATTAGGTGGTAAGACTGTGGAAATTCTGAAATTTTGAAATTTGGTGGAAATCCAGGAGAGGACCCCTCTACACACATCATGACATACCACTTATCGTGTTCATCCAACTCGTTGATGGATGGTAGTGTGAGGCTGCATCTTTTCGAGAGATCTCTAACCGGAGTTGCGCCAAATGGTACATTGAACTAAAAGGTGGTTATTTTAGAAGCTTCAACAACCTGGATATCGTGTTTTTAACACACTACCAACTACCTATTTTGTACAAGATAGGAACGAAGCTCTTGACTTCGTTGCATCAAAATAATGCCACTCACATCTTCGATCATACACATGAGTGGCGTCGGAGGTGTAGGATGATTAAGACTCATATTACAGACAAGATCCTTATGGAGTGGTTCACCAAGTCCCTCTTACCACCCATTGCCAGGGATGTAGCTATCGTCAGTGTGGCCACTGATGAGCAAGTTATTTTATGTGCCCAACATTTGGACTTGATTTATTATCAGTCGGGTGTTATATAAGAAATCTTTTCAAATGCTCCTCGTCGATCAACTGACCCAAGTCAACCCAACCCAATACCCCATGTCGATGGTGTGGTTGGTTCTATTTCACATGCATATGTTAACTAGTTAGTTGATCATATGGGTCAAATTTCCATTAAGTCACACCTGCCAGTTGTTGGCATTAATGCTTAAACTATTGTGATCCCTTCTCAAACCTCCAAGGTGAATTTGGTGCAGTCCATCCAGTAAGAAAAAGAGGAAAAAGAAGAAGAATTTCAATAATGAGAAGGGGGTTCCTTTGATTCTTCTCAGGTTACTCATAGGCTCTCCCATCAAGTAGCCTTCCATATTAAACTGTGAATGATGGGTAAAAACAACTTTTGAACAGTCATTGATGAAGGAACCTTGACTTGCATCATGTTTATTTCTTGTTGGAAGGCCCTTGGCTCTCCTAAGCTCAATACATATGCAACATTATTGAAGGCATTTGATGGACACATGTTACATCCCCATCGAATAATCACCGCCTTACCCATCGCATTAGGTGGTAAGATTGTCTTTATGGCGGTAGAGGTCGTCGACGTGCCTCTTGAGTACAGTCTTTTACTCATGCGTACGTTGGTTCTACACGATGAATGTAGTTGTCTCGTCGATATTTAGGATCCTACGCTTCCCTCACCAAGGGAAAATCGTCACAATCAATCAGCTTGTGTCTTGTACCCACAAATTGGATCCAATGTGGGGTCAAATGTACCATTTTTCGATGATACCATGCATTCTTTAGTCAATGTCGATGCAGGGATGTTCAAAGATGCTTCATTGATGGGAATATTTCCCCTTCCCCCATTGTCTTCCACTACAGACATTTCTCCTATCAACATGACTTCTTCATATACCATTGGATCACGTAGGTCTATTGATCCTTGGGTGGTATCTCATCCTAATGATGTTGAATCATCTAGAACTACCATGTCACTTACCTCGGTAGAGATTATCGATCTGGAAATCCCATTAGCATCTGTTGATATTGGTCACCAACTCCATCCTCATATGGAGTGTGATCATCCTACTCTGCCCATATGGGTTGTTGACTTTCCAAGTTTACATGACATCCTAGATTCTGAGTTGCCTTCAGACGAGGCCATATTGGAAGTCATAGCTTCCATAGATAATCCCAGGGAAGGTGAGAATCATCAAGAATCCATGCTCCCTAATTTGGAACTAATGAGAATTTACATAATGAGTTTTGATCTAGGATTGGGGACACTTACTGGGACATCCAGTGAAACCCCTAGTCTTGACCTTGTTCCACATTGGTTATCTTTTTCAAAACTTGCCACTGAATTATCTGCTACCCCTTCCATTGAATATTCATGTTTTGTACTTCCTTCATGTCTTGATGGATTCCATCAAGGAGCTTCCCTAACTTGCGAGACTACTCACAATGAATATCTTCGTATGCATAAATGCATTCCTATGTGGCATGGCCCCGACAAGGTAAGCCATATGATGCCAACATTGGCTCATCAGTTCATTGATTACGAAAAAGATCATTGGAATGAGCCTAGCCATGGGCTCTACTTTGCATAATGCATCAATATCCATAGTGCCTTCTACATAGGTCTGTGGTGTGAGTGCTTTTGTTTTGCATATATTATATCGAAAAAATCCAAAAATATTTTCCTTTCTGAGATTTCACTATGCATTTTGACCCCGAAGTCTAGTTTACATTTGTTGACAAGATTACGGGGACTTCCTTTTTACAAAGATGGTGACATCCCTTGAACTTGAGGTACATGTTTCTCCCCTGGATATAGAGATAAGTTTTTTCATGCATATTTTTCTTTGCATTATTAACCATCCATTCCGCCAACATTATGCCTTAGGTTTGAACCCAACCGGTTGCGACCTTAGCCACTCCTTTTGCACATTGTAATTGGTTCAATAGTGCCTACCCTTCATCAGCGCCATAGTTAGCACTCGAATTTCCATTTGGTTCCCATGCTAAATTTGCCCGTAGGGTCGAGAGCCCTCCTTTAGCCCCGGCATGACTTGAAGATTGAGCCTCAGTTCCTTCTCTTCCTCTATATTCGAGCCATATCCTGTGGAGGTTTCCAAAAATTTTTCTTGTTGCTTAATGGTCGTCTATGCGACGTTTGTTGCTCACGGCATGCTTCCTACCACTGTGTTGTTGTTTTCTCATATCCTACTTACCACTATTGTAGTAGCCTTAATCATCCACCTCTTGCATTATTTGGCCTCCATTTTTCACCCACCTACACTGGAACTGCTGCCATGCCTGCTTCATCAACATCTCATGGCTAGACTCATGTACTGGGATTGCTACACATGTTCACTCTAAGTCTCATAATGTGTTTGCCTCCTCTATTGGATCTATCACCATAGTTGTGCTACAGTCGATCTTGACTGGTTGTATTCATGATCAGTGGAATTGTCTCTATTATCCAGTATGATCCAGTCCTAGAGGTATACTGCTCCTAGAGACTTCTTGTCTTTGAGCATTATGTCTGGTAATTTCTCTCATTGACATCATGTTAGAAGGTCTTGCCCTCCATGTCTGCCTCTCTGCATGAGCCAATTGGCTACTACCACACCAACTATGTTTTTGTTCCCTATGTCTTTAACCATCACATTCATGGATTCTCCAAGTAGATCTCAAAACATACTATCAACTTGTTCTCTTGGGGTTGATCATGTTAAGTTATCTTGGACCATACTTGACATATCGAGGTTCCCTCATGAAATCAATGTCTAAGACATATCGAGGTTCCCTCATGGAACCAATGTCTCTCAAAACATATCAAGGTTTCCTCATGAAACCAATGTCTTGGTTCATTCATCTAACTATCTGAGGCATGTCAGGATGAAGTCTACATTCCGTCCTACTAGTCCATACAGGACCCTCCAGGGAGAATCTCTTGTGATGTTGCCTAAGACATCTCTAGGACACATCGAGGTTCCCTCAAGGAACCAATGTCCCCCAAGATATATCGAGGTTTCCTCGTGAAACCAATGTCTTGGTTCCTTCATCTAACCATTTGAAGCACGTCGGGATGAAGTCCACATTCCCTCCTACTAGTCCATACCGGACCCTCCGAGGAGAATGTCTCATGATATTGCCTCAAACATCTCTAGGACACATCGAGGTTCCCTCATGGAAACAATGTCCCCCAAGATATATCAAGGTTTCCTCGTGAAACCAAAGTCTTGGTTCCTTCATCTTACCATCTTCTCTTCACTCACCACAGTCACCATGGGAAACACCTGCGTTGAATCCCAATCCAAATCATATCATTCCTCATCCTCAAGCCATCATTTCTTCCAATTTAGTAGCAACACTAGAATCCACACCCTGAATGGATTGAACAAATGATTGCAACTACTCACTCAATGAAAAAATCGAGGTAGATTGTTGTGCAGAATTCACATAAATTTCTAGAAAGTGATGTCATCTTTCTCATCTCTCATCTTATTCTTCCTTCCATAGTCGAGATATCACTGCAAATGTTGAGGGCGACCTGCAAATCCAAATTTATGATGGTTGAGTTCCAAACTAACTCGTTGCAAAGCCTCCTAGTGTGCCCTTAATCCAACAAGAGCGCCTAACCTCCATTAATGCTTCTCCAAACCAGCCCTCCTCAACAAGTGTACCCTAGTTTTCCTCTCCAAACCCTCACTCATCTCTTATCTTCACTCCTCTTCTCCTCACCAAAGTCTCTCAAGTGATCAAGTGAAGAATGAATCTCTTCCTTACCCTTTTTCCTCCTTTAGCATTCCTTAGGCCAAACCTAAAAAAACAATGGCTTAGATTAGATCTAGCCAAGTCTAATCAATGGATGAGATCACTTCTCATAAATCTCACTTAGAAACCCACTTT
>CBVK0102064052.1:0-10432 GCA_900067695.1 Picea abies
TTTGATTATGCATTAGTTGAATATGGGCTAGCATTGGTTGCTTCTGAGCATGCAGCTAAAGAAGGATTTTTACATGGCTCTCCCATTTTTGTCTCGAAAAGCTTACCATTTTGTTGTCATCTTCTATCTTGCCTTTATTCTGTTATATATTATTCTCTACATATACTCCATCCGATGAGATTGTGGTTGCATATACAGTGAGATTTTCTCTTGCAGTAGCATTCCCTCTTGAAAAAATAATTTATTGGCTTGTTCTTTTTTCATGGTCTTCAATCTGGTGGTTGCCATCTCTACCATTCATGGTCAGATAAAATAACACATCGGCACATAAAAAAACAATCTAATTAATACATCTGTTTTAAATACAGCTGAACACAATTTAATATATTTTAGCTTTAATTGGATAAAAACATATGATTAGTTATTCTGCTTGCCAACACTGAAGCTTTGACTGTAGCAACATGTTCTGAAAACTCAACCTTGAAATCCACATTCCCACTTTAACAAATCTCATTTCAATTCTAGATGGTCCTCTAATTTGCTAAGCTAAATATTTTATGAAACGCTATATCTCATGCCAATTACAAAATTATCGTTGTTCATCAATTTAAGATCACAACCAGACATAATTATCTAGAATTATATCATCCATTTATGTCAACTAATCTGGTTGGATTATAATGTGCATTAAAGAGGCCCCCTAATAGAGAATGAGAATTAATATATCAATTAAAGATGGATCCGTAGTTTATGAAAATTGGTTGATATGAATCAATCATTTTTAAATCCATTTCCATCATAGTTTCCTCAGGTTCAGTGTCTTCATGAATTTACAAAGAGCACATTCTGCCAAAAATCTGACTCTTTAGCCTTTAATTAAAATGATTTCATTCACATTTTGTTGTATCGTCCTTCTAAAGCAAAATATGGTCATTGTCCTGCCTTCAAATTTACATGAGTTACGTATTCGCACTTAAGAAAGAAAAAAGTTATGTGATTAGCTTACATTATTATTTTCCTTTTTCTAATTCCATTGCATTTGATATGAAATGACTTCCTGCCTTTCCTACAGAATTAATTGGTCAACATTGTATAATTGGCATGACTTCAGATATGTGCATAAATATTTTTTTATTTTTCTTACGAGGAACAACAATTTTGAAGAGACCGAGTTCTCATTAGTTCTGAACGGTAACCCTATGAAGCTTAATTAGGTGGTTTGTCTAGACTCCTTTCAGAGGTTTACCTTTATTAAAATTAAATAACTTAACAGTGTCGTTCTTAATTTCTCTATTAAAATCAATGAACTTACAGTATATGGTTGAATGTCTATTAAAATAAAATAACTTGCAGTGCATTGTTGAATTTGTCAAAGTCCAGGAATGAAGTTCTAATTTTGTCTTGCAAATTCATTGTATAGAATGCTGCAAACCAAGGAATAATCAAGAGAGATAGGTTACTATCTTCTTATGGAAGCATGAAGATATTTATGCCCTGCACAACAATGCACTCCTTTGGTTCAAATTTCTGGATAATTAAATCCCAGTTTTTCTCTTGATTAGTAAGGTCAATATTGACACACAAATTTCAACAGAAAAGGACTTCAATAGCCCTCATGTTTTCTGTATAATAAATTGCATTATACATATTACATGCTTGGCATACTTTGATCAATCATTGAGATTATCATTTCATACTATTCTTTACATTAGTAGGTACACATATAGAAATAATAACACAATTGAAGAAAAACTAGCTATGTCATTAGTATTGTCGTCCTGGGACATTAACGGCAGTGGCAACATGAAATGATACATCAAAACTTGGAATATCAGATGCAGCTTTAAGACACGCTATTGGAAAAGAAAGCACTCTTGCACCAAAACATATTAGCCTACTACCTTTCAATGTTGACTCTCGCCTCCTAGCTTTCTTATCCTTGCTATGCTCAAATGACATGATAACTATTGGGACATAGAATGTTTGAACGGTTCAACCACAACAATCCACCAACTTCTGCTAGGAATTCCATTTTTCATTGTCAACAGAATTGAAGTAATCCAAATCTACAATACGAATGACATGATAATCGCTTCTGTTATGATTATTGAACATCTGGAAATTAACTTCAATCTCTGTAAACTCAATGTGCTAAAGCTTTAAAAACGTGAGGTCTTAATACTTTATTCCACTTTGTATGTAAGATTATTGAAGGATTTTCTTGCAATAATGTTCCTCCTGGTAAATTTAAAAGGACAAAGCCATGCTGTGGGAGAGGATGACAGAAGTGAGAAGAAAATTACTAAGTGGTGAAATAGGCCGAAGCACAATGTTCAAGGAAATGAGAATTAAGCCTGCAAAGATCCAATGCTTAAAGCTGAACCATGTGTTACATGTGCGCCCTACAAATATGGTCCTACCCTACATAAAAATGGTTATATTCATATTTTCCAAATTACGATCATCCCTACACCACTCATACGGTATTCCATTAATGGTTTATTGGATGCATATAATAATATAAATCTATTCTTGTGAAATATAATAACCTCACCTAAATGTTTTACAAAAAGAGAGAAGAGTTTCAACATAATTTCTATAGTAACTGTACAAGGGGCACTGGAAAATGAATCGAAGAACTGCAATGTGGTAAACAAGGGTTCTCATGGAGGAACCCATGGATTGCATTAATTATAAGATGAATTATTTGATTTGTCAATTGGTTTATACATGCAGGCTCGGCTTCCACTTACACAGAAACAGCATTAACAGATCAGAGAAAAGAGTCAAGAGTGCCAATAATACATCAGTAGTTATTTTTTCTAACAAATTACAATCGATATTAAGCAGAGATTAACACTTAGCCATAGCAAACATGCTATTGCAAATACTGTCAGTAGTTCTCTGACACTGATAAACATTATATTGAAAGTACTGTCAGTAGTTCTCTGACACTCATTAAGACAATTTGCCATTAGACTACTGCATCCACCCTATGACTTTATACTCATGACTAATATTGCAAACAGGACACAGAAATACACCTATCCCGCAATACATTTGATGTGACACCTATCCATCATTAGCCTGACATTATCATTGTAGCCAAAATGAAGCAACATTATCTGGCAACTCTACAGTTTTAATATCAAGTTGAAAAACCAACCACTCGGTGTCAAGAGTTGTGACTGAACAGTGATGCTAGATAATTTAAAAAGTAACTTGATTAATGTTCAAAAGAGCAATTTAATGCATTTCAAGTTACAAATAAACTTCTATCCTGAAACATAGCATAAAAATATGATGCCTCTTTAAGTAAAATGACGCCCTATACAACCAGGAATATTGGATGTTCTAAACAATCCTATCCACGCTGCAAGCTTTCCCTCATAATTAATCATTCTATAGACACCAAGCTCCACCAAAAAATATTCAACAATGTCCACCCTATAAAAAAAAGTTCACATAATAGGCAAGTAATGTCAACATATTCCCAGCATGAGAGTAAGGTGTCAGATCTGGATTGTCAACAAATATGACAACAAAATACCTTGTAACATAACTTTGTATTTCTAAAAAGAGAACAATATGAAGTGTTTGGTTTCCGATTTGCAGACCCAAAAGCTTCTTCAGGAACGTTTAGCATCAGAGAGTATGGAATAGGAGAGATTATGGAATAGGAGATCAGACATCTGTTGATCTCTCGAATGCAATAACTGCCTACAATGTAGTGACATTTCAACTCTCAGGAAAAGCAGGGGGGAATTCTTACATAGTCATAGCCAATAAATTTATTCCCAAGCTAGACAATCACCAATGGTTGTTACTGATTGTTCCCAGATGGGGATAGGATGAGTTGATAATTCCCGATTCTCAAAGGCCTTTTAGATGGGAAAGATCCTGAGATGGTGGCATTTTAGGCCAGAGATGAAGTATACCAAATCCAATTCTAATCATCAGCTCTCAGTTTTCCCCATTTTGGCATCTCCACGAAGGAGAATCTATCCAAGGTATGATAATCTATTTCAGGTGATAGATGGAAAATAATTCAAGGATACTACATCCTCTGGCATCTTGTTAACATCCCCGTAGACATCAATCTGTCCTTTCATAGCAGTGAAGAGTTGATACACAAGCATACATGATCAAAAAGACAATTCAGAACTATCGAGCTAAAGCTCCATGTACAGAGTAAAAAACAATTAGTACACAAATTCTACTAGGCAACCAGGATTCATACCAATCAAATCATCACAGCAAAGATGACATTTTTTTGAGACGAATAGCCTCTCAGAAAGTACCATCCTCCATTTTAAGGTGATTAGAACATAGCTTTATACAGCTTACAACAATCCTTGTCCATTTTGGGTTCATAATAAAATCTTCTTATGCATCATCCAAAATCATTTTCGAATGTATGAGTTTTTCCAGCCTCTAGTCGTTTTCCCTGTACATGTTACAGTTAGATATTGAAGAAAATAAACAAGTAAAATCCTGAAGATCTCCCTTTTTCTGTAGTCCCCTGAACTTGATTAGCAAGCAATATCAGAAATGGATTGCAGGAAGCACTCTGGGGGGAAGCACTGGAATGAACTATATGTTCAAATTTTCAAATGCGTCTCTACTCAGAAGTAGAATATGAACTAAAGAGCTACATATTTGACTTCTGGGAAACTTGTGCAAGATGTGAAACAACGAAGTGAACTACACACTTAGACAAATTGTGAAGAGCTTAGAGTGCTAATAAACGCATATCTTCTCTACCATTTGTATCAAGAGGAAAAGTCTGTACCGAATTGTGTATTCTCTAAAGTTACATTTCCACCAGGCACTGTTGCAACAAGTTTGTGCCTTCAAAGGTTACAAAGAACAATCTCGTTTGATCTATACAGCATTCTCCTATGATCCAGTTGATATATGTAGTTGACAGTGACATATGGAAGGATGCATGACACAAATTTGTTTCACATCTTTGGTGCTGGCATCACAGCCAGCACCACAGCAGAGCAGTGTAAAGTTCGTATGGATCACACTGGCACAGTTGGACAGATCAGCCGAAGTTCATGCAATATCCAAGAATCACAGTGGAATAGGAACAAACGGAAGACAACACACTTTGTCTTCCCTTAGCTAGGCTATTTACATTGATAATAATATTGTATATATTTTCATTTGATTGCTACATATTATAATGAGTTGCTGTGCAATTCTCGCTGTTAATGAGAATAAGGAGTTGAGATTTGCTGCCTAAACAATTGTGCCATTGTCTGTGTTAAAAAGTGTGTTTGGCTAATTTTATGAGTCATGCCATAATATTAAGATTGTATATGGTGAAACAAACACACTGTAATTTGTGCTGTGGTTATGAACTCTGTGTAAGCGTACTCCTACTTGTATCTATCTATCTACATTTTTTAAGGTCATGGCCAAGCCAGACACCAAATTGGTGTATGAGACCCCCTTGTTTATGGGACATGAGACCCCCTCCATGCAACGATTTGACTGCTAAAGTCTACGGAGGTATACATACCCTACCCCCTATGAATTTGAACCTATGACCTTTAAGGAGGAAACACATGTTCTTAACCATTAGGCCCACTAAATTGGTGTCAGAGAATCATTTTGTATGTCATTACAGAGTTTTCAGCACATGTTATGGTTATGAGTTGCTCTCAAAAGAGGAGGATATGGAAGGCCAATTACAGAGCAAAATTGAGGTGCTTTACGAAGGAATTGCCAATCTTGATAGCAAAGTGGTGAGCCTGAACACAAATGAGTCACATCACTCAAATGTTGAAGACTTTGACAACTGTCATCACACCACTGCAGGTGGGTAGTCCTCAGAGAAGCCCTGTAAGCAATTTTATTCTGAACTACAATAAGACTTCTAATAATCTCCAGTGACAAATTTGGAATTCTCTTTCGAAGTGGAGACCAAGGTGAAAATTCCACCCTATGACGGTCAAATGGATGCCCTGCAACTCGACAACTGAGTGAGGCAGTGTTAACCCATGGATTTTCTCCCTTGAGAATCCTGAGGGTTAAGAGCCAGCATAGTCTATTTTGGCTGGCATTCAGAGATTTACCCAGGTTGAGCACTTGTGTGAGACAGAGGTTGGTTCCCATCAGAGACAGGTATAGGACTGCACTTGTGTGAGACAGAGGTTGGTTCCCATCAGAGACAGGTATAGGACTGGTTTGTGGTTGTTTTTTGCTTCAAAGATAGAGCTAGCACAGTTTCACATGCATTGGAGAGAGATTGCTATTTTTAGCAGCTGCCCTACTTTTTAGGAGATAGTGACACTTTTTTTGGGGATTATGCAGGTACTTTCAATTTTTAGTAGGTTGAGCTCCAGGCCTCAAATCAGGATTCTAAGCATGCAGTATTGATCCTTGAGACATTCTGAGTCTATTGGACCTTTAATGACTTGTCAGTATTTCTATTTTTAGCTGGTGGAACATCGGGGCTCACATGTCAACTCTGATCACATATTTGGAATCCTCACGGTGAATGGAGTTCAATGAGTATGATATCATTGACATGCAGAGAGATTCTATTTTTAGCAGTGTCTTATTTTAGACATTTGACATTTGGCGGTGGTCTCCTAGTCATCTTTGACATATTTGGCAGTTTCCTATTTTTTAGGGTCGGACCCCTATTTTTAGCAGTTTCTATTTATAGCAGGGGTGATTGCCTCCAAAGGTGACAAGTGGCAGGATCAGATTTTGACAAATTGCAGTGATGCAGTGTGACATGTGGTAACTGGATGGTTTAATTAATGAAGGGGGCACACTTTCCAAGGAATAAAGCAAGTAATTAATGAGGTGGACATGTGGGTGAGGTGACACGTGACTCATTGGCGTATTTGGGCTAATTAAAGCCTAACTTACCTTTCTCTCACCTCACTCACCATTATTTCACTTTCCGTGCATTTAATTCATGTATTTCACACTCATGTGCCATACCTCCCTATTTAATAGGGCACATTCAGTCTTTTAGATAGTGCACGACTTTCTCCTCCATTATTAGCCCCCTGCATGCTATCTCCTTCTATTTTCTCCCTCCAAGCACTACTCATCCCTTCAAAACCCTAGTGCATGTCTCTCTCTCATTATCTATCTCCTCACTCTCATGTGTGCCTCCCTTCCTCCTCTTTCCTCACACGTGTGGCACATCCTCTTTAGTTCAGTCCACTCTTCCTCACATGTGCCATATATCTCCCTCTCCCTCTCCCTCTCCTATTTCCTAGTGCATCTCTCCTTCATGTGCCTCCCTAACCACCCTTTCTCCCACACATGCACCTCCAATTCCTCTTTCTTCACTCTCCTATGGACCCTCTTCCCTAAAAATTAGGGTGCACCCATCTCTCATGTGCTCTTGTCTTCACATTTGCGCCTTCAATCTTGCCTTAACTCTCCCACATGTGGCATAACTCCAACTTATCCCTCATGCACATGATCTCTCACTCATACTTCATTATCCATGCACCTTACCTTCTATTCTTACCTTCATGTGCACCCTCTATAGTCTTTCTTGGGAAGTGTGCACCCATTCTCCTATATATTGGAGTGAGCTCTTCATTGTTTGAGGTCGGATTTTCGCAGCATCAGCATTCATACTCTTTCTCTCTTCTCTCATTTTTCTTCTCTAGCTCCTAGCTTCTAGTTCTTTGTGCAAAGATAACCATTGTAACGGTTCTTGTGCTTGTCTTCTGCGGTGCAAATAGCCCTTTGGCAAGCAATTAATAAAGAAGTGTCGTGCTTGTATTGAGCTTCCATTTCTTGTCAGTATTGTGATCTTGCTTTGTGCATCGATTAGTGGCTCTTAGCCGCTTATTGTGATTAATTTATATCTTTTAAGTGTTCTTTCCTTTCCTTTTTCTATTCATCTTGATCACGCTAACACTGCAGGGATCCTTCCAAGTGAAATATACTATCTTTTTCCTAACATCTTGGGCGGTTTTACAGGCTGTCCAAGACAAGGTTGGCTGCTGCATTTTTTGTTTAATTGCAGAAAATCAGACTTCAAATCAGCAGCGAGGTACCTAGGGACTCCCTCCTGAGGTTGGCATGCACCAGCCCGAACGGAGAGCAGGTTTGCCGGTGACACTTAGGGCATTCACTCCTTGAATTAGCCCATTTTTCATCGTTGATTTTACATTATATCAGATCTGATTGGAGGGTGAAAAGTGTGCTAACAGGCAGCTAAATTCCTATTATGAAATGCAACAGTATACAGTTTAAGACAAGGTTGTTTTTGCAAGGTTGGGAATGTGCAGAGTATCTTTGCTTTGGTGGGAGAACCTATGTGACTGTAGACAGACACTCAATGCCACTCAAGCCATGCTGTGGGATGATGTTAAGATTGTTCTCAAGGAGAAGTGTTATCCTGTCAATTAATGTAAAGGAGCAACAAAAAAATAGTAATACCTGAGACAAAAGTCAAACAAATCAGTGGACGTGTATATTCAAGAATTCAACCTTACATCATTTGGCTAAAAATGATGAATGAAGAAACAAACAAGCTAGTCAGCAAGTTCAATAGTGGACAAATTACATTGATTCAAAAGGAACTCCAGATGTTCAACATCTGCACTCTAGATGATACATGTCAGAAAGCGAAGATAGCAGAAACGAAAAGCAGTCGGAGGAAGCCAAACAGCATTGTTTGGCACTAATTCTACTTAAGGAAAGAAGACCGTTACCAAGGAGGCGTGCAAAAGAAACCATTCAACATGACTGTGCAACAAAAGACCAACTCCAGACCATTGAAGGACGGACGAAGCACCACGCCAAATAAGAGAGCACCTTTCTGAAACTACTATACAACCAGATGACACTCAAAAGAGGTATGTTAGATGCTTCATCTAGAGAATGGCTTGAACTCTGCATGGGCAAAGCAGCGAAGAGAACATGAATACTTGTTCTCCATCAAGATCCAAATTAAAAAGGAGCCCGCCACCATCATAAATACCAGTAGCCGGTGCAACTTAATCTCATACGGAGTACTCAAGAAGCCTCACTTTCCCACAGTCACACATCCTAAACCCTACTCCTTGTGTTGGCTCAATCAGAATAAGGACATACATGTCCAGTGCATGTGCAAGGTGAAGCTCGCCATTTTAGTCAATTATACTCGTGATATAAAGTATGTGGCAACACCTCTTGATGTGTGTGGTGTCAATTTTGGTAATCTTTATTTGCTAGGCTGTCATGCAATCTATGGACAAAGAACCAATTCAGATTGGTAAAAACAGGAAAACCATATTGATGACAGCATTGAAGGATCCAGTGATACTGGTAACAGCAGAACACTCAATAATATTGCGAGTTAAAAATACTTGCATCAATGATCCAAATGGATCACTAAATAATTTATCATATATTTTGGTACTTTCTGAATGGATAAAAAAAGGAGCTATTGGCTTGTAGGGCCTATTTCAGGGGCAGGTCTTATTTTGGTAATTTGGAGTCCAGAAACTTTTGGAGCCCATTTAGGGCACTAAATGGTTGTTTTTGGCATCAGCTTTGTGGACATAGTCTACATCCTCTTGACATTGTTTTACACATCGAGAACTTTCCAGCAGTGCGAAGATCACCTCAATCAGAGTTTGTATGAAGAAGTTATGCCTCCCGCAAGTTGACCTATGCTTTTCACCACCATAGTATCAAGTGGATGCCATGTCAGCTAATCTTACTCACGTATGTGGATCTAGCCATTTGTGGAATTCAAGAAGATTCTAGAGCTTCCAAAACTTTAACCCTAATTGAGAGTAGAAGCATGCAAAAACCCTAACCCTAACACTATATTGATCTCAAGACATGTTAAACACTAGGCCGTTGGGAAAAGATGGGGTTCCATTCTTGTACTACTGATTTACTGTTCCATAGTTGAGCAGAGCAAGGGAGTGGGATATTGGAACAGAACAGAGAACTAGATGACCCTCTACCAGCCATACAAACCAGTGTCAATGGAAACTCCATAGTGAGTTCAACTTTCTTTGTAATTGTATTTCATATCTAAAAAGAAAACAACAAGGCATAGTCCTCACCTTCTTGTTGGGTTTTACCATATTGGGTTTCCTGGGTACAACGTGTGTTCATTGTGTGGATGGTGTAGAATTTGTCTTAGCTTCCTTTATTTCAGTCTCAACTGATTTCAGTATATTGAGAAATAAGCTAGTGATAATAAATATTAATCTTAAGTAAAACACCACATAACAAAGAGTTTGCATAAATTTGTACGCCCTGTTGTGACAAACTGTTCCATTGGAACATCCATGGCAGTTTACAGATCAGTCAAGTAGCTTGAAATTTGTAAGATCTGTTGTTACAAACTCTCCCAGTGGAATATCCATGGCAGTTTACAGATCAGTCAAGTAACTTGAAACTTGGAAAGAGGAACGCCTGGAGACATGACACCCCCCCCCCC
>CBVK0102064060.1:0-12818 GCA_900067695.1 Picea abies
ATCATGACCCTTGTTCTTGTAAAGGCAATATTAGATCTAGGGTTGGCAAAGGTGAAGGGTCACTTTCAGATTATAAGAGAATACATTGGGTAGTGTGCAAGACACAATGAGAGGAGTTTGAGAGAGATTTTCAAGAGAGATTGAGAGAGGAAAAAGGGCAGCAAGGAGGGCACATTTCCCAAGAGATATTGGGCACAAATCCCAAGGGATTTTTCTTTGTGAGAGTAGTGGAAATTTTTTTTGTTAGAGAGGTCGTACTGTACAGATCCATACAGTCTGTACAATCCGTAAAACAAACTGGGAGGGCATGGATTTTGAGGCATCTTGTTGCACGCAAATCAAGGCAACATTTCTAGTCTTTTATGTTGGTGAAGAGGGAAGTTTTTTTTTGTTGTACATACAATTGTTAGTTGGCACATATTTTGAGGTGCTGAAAAAGGGAAAATCCATACAACAGTACGTATTTTTTGGGCATGGAAATTGAGGGAGAAATTTGGGACTGTTGGGTGTTGTAAGTTACTTCTATTGGATTTAAATGCATTGTTGCTTCTAATATATCTTTCTTGAAGATAATAAAGTTTCTCTCTCATTGGGTTTCCCCACATTGGGGTTTTCCCTGGAATTTACCTAAATTTTTTAGTTTTTCTGAGTTGAATGGTTGTTGCTCATTGTGTTTATTCTACTGCAAAATTGCTTCACAATGTGTATTTCTGCTTATGGTAATTTTTGAATGTGGTTTTAGACATTTCAAAGTTCATAGAAGACATTTATCTCTATTTTTCTTAGTGTATGACATAATTTAGTCTTATTGATTTTTTCATTTAAATTTCTACATAAACCACCAAATAGGTTCAAGGGAACCAAAGCCACAAAACTACCAAACATGTCCAATTGAAGTAGGATTCCATGATACCAAACTAGAATCCTATGTAAGTGAACCAAAACTTGTCTCAAGACTGAGAAATAATCCACAAAGTTTCCCCATATTGCAAACCTTAAGCAAAATCCTTTATTTCACATGCAATAAAACTCAAATCTAAGTGCAATTGAAGAATATGCTCCCACATTAAATGTTGAGTGTGTGAGGGTCCATGAAGGTAATGCACTTTCATCATCTTAGGTATGGGGGAGGTTGACCACCCATATTTTGATCTTAATGAATCTTAGGTATGGGGTATGTTCTTAATGCATCATAATCTAGGTGAGTGGTCACATTGGCCCCATAACTTGGAAATGAAACATTGAACATCAATTTGATAACTAATTCCAAATCCCCAATTACTATAAAACGTTTGATATAACTTTAATGAAAAATCCCAAGTCTTTGAAATAAATCCAATACCTGCACTTTATTGCTTGAAAATCTACCAAGACTGCATTCAAAATTATTTTCACACTTTGTATGTTTATGCTTATGTTAGCACATAGTGTCTATGTGATTCAATTCAAAAGAGATTATAAAAGTACATAACATATATTCCTTTAACATGAAAATTTTCCATTTAATGATAACTTGAAAATGAAACATTGAACATCAATTTGATAAATGATGCCAAATCCCCAATTATTATAACACTTTTGATAAAACTTTCATGAAAAATCTCAAACCTTTGAAATAAAGCCAATACCTACACTTTATTGCTTGACAATATTTTTTTTTCCAACAGAAATTTACTCATTATATTATATATAATTGTGTACACAGGCAAAAATACTTGTCCAAACAACTACAATTGTCCATGATAATAAGAGATTATAATCACCAGTACCAACACACGGGTTGTATGAAGTATGGCAAAAAATATCATCAAAGCTCCATAAATTATCCCCACATGATCATCTAAAAATAGTGAAACCAAAATTATCATCTATCTTTAATGATTTTGGCAGATTCGACCCAAAAAAAGAGATAATATTTTCTTCAAAGGTGATATAATAGAGATTTAAGAACAAATAAAGGCCCTCATTTCCTTCTTCCCATTGGTTATAATTTATCTTTCCTTCTTTCATATGGAGTTCCTTCTTGGATAGGATGTATGCATCCTTGTTAAAGTCTTTGTAAATGTGTGAGTAGTTGATTGATCTGAATGTTCTACTGAGATGTATGATTCTATCCTTCCAACAATCTAAAGAAATTACCTGCAATTTCTCTTTGTATTTCAACCATTCAATAATTATTCTAGAGTCTCCAAGAACCTGAATATCATAGATTTGCAATCGAGATGCCAAAATAAGAGTTTCCAAAACTCCTAATAATTTTTCCCTAGTATTTGTGCCTGGAGCACAGTTGAAAGTCCATTTAAAAGAAATTTGATCATTGATCCTAATCACGCCACTTGCTCCACTCTGTTGACAATTTGAATGTGTTGCTCCATCAACCTAGCCTGCTATAAACATTTCTAGGGATGGTGACTTAAAGGATTGGGTAGTTGACACTTTCAGAGAATCTAAATGTCTATCAATTCCTCCAAGTGACTTGTATACAATTGAATAGATAGAAGGACTCCCATTTTCAAATATTACCTTATTACGTTCCAACCAAACATGCCAACTAACAATGGAGGGAAGAGTAGAATACTTAGGCACCTACTTTATCTAACTTTCATAGCAATCATTCAGTGTAGTCCCTTCCCATACATTCCTTAAATTTAGCCCTCTTATAATCTTGTGCCATACTTATTGAGTTAGATAGCAGTTGACCAACAGATGCTTAACTGTCTCTGGATTCTTTAAACATAAAAGACATACACTAGGCCCTTCCCATCCTTTACATTATAAATTATCCCTTGTAAGTATTTTTTTTCCACAGATAACCAAATGAGTAATTTTATTTTGAGTGCTAAAACCCAGGTCCGTGGTTTTCTCCTCCAACCTCCAATAGACTATTCCCAACCTCCAAAGGTCCGTGGTACTCTTTTTGACAGAAAGAGTACCTGAATTATCACCCCCGGTCCATTTTAGCTCTTTAGGTTTTTCCTGTAACTGTACCCCGGATCCAATTAAAGCCTTACAAAAAGAGTCCCATTCCTTTTCCAGATCTCCAGTGAGACCAATATCGTCACTTTATTTCCATTGAGAGCACATTGTTCCTGGTCAAATATTTTCTCTATCTTGAAAAAGAAAGCATGTGTTTCTCTGATTTAAAGAATTTAAGAGTCCTTGTGAAAGAAGAGAGGTGTTTCCTAGACCCAGTATCATATATTTACCTATTAAAACTGAATGACCTGACCCAAGACTCCAACTCAACCAATGAGTTATAAGATGTAAAGACTTTAATAAAATTTTCCAGGTCTGAGAAGAAGATGTCATTATGTTAGCACTAGAAGTCACCTCTGGATTGCATTAGAGGTAAGCCCAATACCCTTTAGTTTTTATGTCACAATGAATGAATTTAAGGGGGGTCTAATGGACGCAAACTCAAGATAATATCACTTTAAATCAGAAAACTAGGTTGGTGTGCACAGGAAAATGAGGTCTTGATCCAACATCGGTCAATAAGTTGTAGTAAGGGTGAGTAGGGGGTAGAAATTGAGGAGAAAATGTAAAGGCCTGCTATGGACATCAGGTCTTCCAGTAGCCTAAGGAAGAAAATCTTCAAATACAATATCCTCTTGGATCCAAAACTCCAGGAAACTGAAGACGCTGTAACAATACTACAATCAAACATACATCACAATATGATCACAACAACTCGACTAGATCATCCATGCTCGAGCCTTCAATATCAGAGGCAAAAGTGGTGGAAAAGAAAGTTGATTGTCATTAAACAAGAAGTCTCAAATTACAACACATAACCAGAGAACCAAAGGTTTCATTAAAACTTTACAATATGAGAGCTTAGTTCAACCATCGACCATAACAAAATATCAAAATGAATCCTAAATACTCAGAACTGTCCACAACCACTAGGGGTGCGATATGACCACTGTATTCAAGGATTTCTGTCTACAAATTCTTCTGTTAGATGAAAGCTCAGATCAGTATGGGATTTGTAGGAAAATCCATTGACAAGGGAACTTTGAGCTGACAATCTAACTCTACGTCTAGTCCTTCTATGCTTTCCATTTAAGGGGTGAGACGAGGTTTCAACCACCACTCCCTCTTTTAATTAACTACCTTCATCGGGATCGGGATGAGGCCTAACACCCATGAATGTTCCAAGTGGTGCCCATGACTTCTTAGAGTCAATGTCGACATCTCAAGGCCATCAAAATCTTCTACTACTGACAAAACAAGCGTTTTCGTCCTTTGGTGTAGCTCCTCTTCATTGCTCCATCCTGCATGTTACCTCAGGCCATGACCTAGTGCTCAAATTCCGAGCATTTCGGGACTTCTCGTTTCATGAAATTGCACCGTGCTCCATGCCCAAACCTTTGACTCACGAGACTGCGACTTCTCGGATCTGGTGCCACGTGTCCTGCTGGATCAGACGGCTCCTGCTGATTTCGGGTTTCGGGGGTTTGGATTTTTTACGAACAACTTTAACAACATTTTGAACTCTCAAATCCCATGATTATTATTAATTGTTGATCTCCCCCAATGAGATATACGACCCAGATTAAACCTTTTCTCAACCTTAGATCTCGGGCTTTTACCCCAGCATTAAACCTCGGGAAACTTTCAGATTTTGAATACCCATGAACCACCAATCTGAACTCCTCATGGAATCCCAACCATTGAAAACTTATCATGCACGCTTGCTTGATTTGATTCCATATCAGACTTATCTAAGTGTTATGCTTCATGCTTATGGCTACGGCATGCGAAAATAAATACTTAGATGACTGACTGAGGGCTCGGGAAAACAAGGAGACCGAGGCACTTTAAACACAAAGGGGGGGGAAATGAAAATGAGTTTACAAGATGAAGGGGGAAAAACTTGAGACTTAAGCTTAAGAAAAAGAGAGAGATAGGGAAAATATACAGCCTTACGTAGAAACCACAAACCCACAAGACTCTGACAAGTTCATGTGATAACATTTGGCTCCACATGGGATGGCATGCTCCCTGCGAGCTACCAAGAACACACAACTCCAGTGCCTTTTCTTTGAGTTATGGAGTCTCTTATTGAAAACAAAAAACTAAAACCAAAATATAACATGAGTGGTATCTATAGTGGTGGAACATCAGTCACGGCCTAAATAAATTTTTCTACAAAAAATGCCCATTTATAGGGCCACCAAAAACTTCGAATCCCTCCAAATTCAGCAACCTATAAGTATTATTTGGAAATATCTCGAAGATTTTGAAGGGCTCAATCCACAGGGATTCAAATTTACCATGCTTTCCTTTGTCCTTCTTGGGTGCATCCCATTTGAGTACTAGATCTCCTAGGTAGAAATCCTCTTTCCTTACCTTCTTGTCAAAGGCCTGCTTGATCCTCTATTGATGTTCATGAACTTTGTCCAGTATCTTCTCTCTAGCATGCTGCACTTCTAACAGATCTTGTATTCTTCTCATCATTTCATCAGGCTCCCCTTGGTTGTCTTGGAATAATTTTTCCACTGGCAAGGCAAGATGAGAAGGAAAGATGGCCTCAACTCCATACATAAGTTGAAAAGGAGAGACCCCAAGAGATCTCTTTGTTGTCACTATGTCGACCCACAGAGAAAATTTGAGCTTTGAATCCCATGCTTTATTGTTGTGCTTTAGCAGTCTTTGATAATTTTTATAAGGCTTTTGTTAGAGGATTCTTCCAATCCATTCCCTTGGGGGTAGTAAGGATTTGAGTGAATCGGTGAAATTCCAAATTGTTCACAAAACTTGATCAATGGTTTAGCCTTGAAAGATAAAGCATTATCAGTGATGATTATATTCGGACAACCGAATATTGCTATAATGTATTCAATATAACCAATGATTACCATGTGAGAATCACTCCTCATGGGGACAACTTCTATCCATTTGGTAAAGTAATCAGTGGCAGTCAAGATCCACCTGTGTTGACCACTTGAGGCAGGATGAATTTCCCCAATAAAATCCAAACCCCACTACTGAAAGGGTCCTAAAGTTACCACATGCTTCAATGGAAAGGACTTCAGTTGTTGTTTCCCAGTGAATTTATGACATTTAACACAAGCCCTAATTTTCACACAAACATCAGTGAACAAAGTAGGCCAAAAATATCCATCCCTGAGAATTTTATAGGATGTGGTTCTCCAGAAGTGATGTCCCCCACATAGGTTGTCATGAAAATCAAACATAATCTTTTGAGCCTCTTCTAGATCTAAACATATCAAAATCACTCCCAGAGGGTCTTTCCAGTACAAGACATGATCAATAAGGCAGTATTTAACTGCTTTGAGATTTAGAGCTCTTGTCTTTCTTTTCCCCATTCCATCGGAATGTTGTAAATTTTGCAGAAAAAATATAATATCTTTGTACCAGATGCATTCCGCCAATGGAGGGTTGTCCTGAGAACTTTTACCAGACAACTTAGCTGGCTGATTTTTTGAGCAAGTGTTGATGAAGTTAACCCCCAAAGCTTCGCAATTAGACTCAGACAGTAACTTGGATAAACCTTGGCCTTTAATTAACTTGGTGGGCTATATTTAAAGTTCAAATTCAAGGATTTTGGCAATACAATTGCTCCTTCTTCCGTCTATGTCAGGCTAAATGAAAATGTCCTTCATAGAGGCTGAAGAAACATATGTAATGATCTTTGAAGGCAGAATATAGAATCTGAAATCTTTGAGAGATTTCACCAAATAATAGGCATGTTTATCCATGATATCATACTTTATCTCTGCATCTCTCAGTTCCCTACTAAAAAAGGCAATGGGCTGCTCCAACCCTTCAACATTCTTTTGCAATAAAATAGTTGCTAATGTGTCAAATGAAGTAAAGGAAAAAATCAGAAAATCCTTGGAATAATTAGGGTTGATTATCATAGGTGCCTCAGTCAATGCCTTCTTGATTTGGTTGAAAGAATCTATGTACTCAGCAGTCCATTTTACTCTATTCCCCTTCCTGAGCATAGTTGTAATATGCTTTACCAATTCAGCAAAATTTGAAACAAACCTTCTTAAAAAATTAATTTTTCCCAAGAACGACTAGAATTCCTTCTTGGATATGGGAAGAGACAAGGTTTGGATTGCTTCTACCCTTCTTGAATCAATTCTGACTCCCTCAGTTGATACTATATGCCCCAACAATTTTCCCTCTTTCATGGAAAATAAAGACTTCTTGGGATTTAGGGAGAGACCAAACCTTCCAAATTTCAAGAAGACCTTTCTCAAATGCTGACAATGTTCTCTATCAGACCTGGAAAACACTGTTATGTCATCCAGATAGAAGACCACAAAATTTTCCCTTTCTCCAATAAAGGATATCATTGTCCATGGCCCGCT
The DNA here is from genome assembly GCA_900067695.1 of Picea abies. NCBI lineage: Eukaryota > Viridiplantae > Streptophyta > Pinopsida > Pinales > Pinaceae > Picea > Picea abies. The sequence continues at coordinate 7,350 of CBVK0102064060.1, forward strand.
GAAAGATTTCTCTTGCATTCATTAATCCAAATGACATTTTGGCATACATGAATGTTCCCCAAGGATTGGTGAACATTCTCTTTTCTCTGTCTTCAGGCATGACAAATATCTAATTGTAGCCATAAAATCCATCAATCATGGAAACCATGGATGCACCTGTCACCCTCTACGATATCTATTCCATATTTGGCAATAGGTAATTGTCCTTCTTAGAGCTTCTGTTCAAGTTCCTGAAATCGACAAACAGTCTGATTTCGCCATTCTTCTTTCTTACTAGGACTAGGTTGGGCACCCATTCAGAATATTTCAAAAGGACAATTATTTGGGCGTCCAACAACTTCTTTACCTCCCTTTCCATAATAGGCAGCAGCATGGGGTTTATTTGTCTCAATTTATGCCTAAATGGTTTGTCCTCCTCTTTTAATGGGATCTTATGCTCAATGACACTTGTGTCATATGTTTTAAGGTCTTCATAGGTCCAGGAAAACACATCAATGAATTCTCTTGATAGCTCAGCATACTTGGTTCTTTTCTCCCTCGACAAGATGCTTGACAACTTGATAAATTTTGGATCCTTATCTGTGTCAATATTGCAGTCAACAACATCATCATCATCATTTTAAATTTAACCCTTTACTACCACATGATTTCTATCAAATATTCTTTCCAAAGGGACTAGTCCCTTTGGGATATGATTGTTGGGCAACTGGGCAATATGACGATTATCAATTTTGTTCATAAAAGCATCTGCATGAGGATCTATTTCAGAATCAGGATCTCGATCAATGTGTAATGTAGAAAACTCATCAATAGTTTCTAGGAATCTTATGATCTCAAGATCATCCTCAAACACTTTCCAATGCTTAACATTTTCAGGTATAGAGGGTCTAAATTTCACTTCTACATCATACCTGAGCTTAGGTGGCAGAGGAACTCTGAAATTACTTGTTGAAATAGATAGAGAATTGGCCACTACATTCTCTTCCCTTTGAACAAATGAAATGTTGAAAGCTAAGAAAAAACTATCAACAAGATCCCAGAATTCATTTATGTAATTTCTCAGCCGAGGGTGCTTGGCTTGATAAATATTTATGAGTTAATGGAAAATTAACTCAACATCCCCAAAAACTAGATCTCTTCAATCCCCATGTCTTTTGCAGCCATCAAACCCAAAACAAGAGCTTCATATTCTGCCACATTATTGGTAGTTTCAAATTCTAACTTGCAAGACAGAGATATAATTTCCTGGAATGGTGAAACAAAGACCAATCTGACACCAACACCTTCCTTAGAAGAGCCTCCATAAAAAAAAAAAAATTCCAAACAGAGGTGATTGGAGGAGTAGTTTCACAAGAAGTAATGGACTTCTTTTTTATTTCAAGAGGAAGTTCAGGAGCATCAGTGAGCTGCAATTAGCTGGATCCCAAATCAATATCAAGTGCAAAAATAGGATGGTTGTTGGGGTATTCTTCGTCACTAATAATGTAGGCCAACTAAGCTTCTTTGTAGAGTCTTCTATGTTCCCCCCCAAACACAGGAATGGTAGCATATGTGAGGTCCATATGCAATGTTCCCCCAAGTCCTTTTATCCAAGATTTTGATAGGAGCATGCCAAAATTGGGGTGAATGTCAGCCACCGCGATATCCATGACCATACTTTTCATGGGAAATTGAAACAAGGTCACAACCAGATCTTTGATGACCCTAAGACACTTCACTTTCCTTGAATCAAAAGAATACAAATCATGATAAGTTTTTGTGATTTCTAATCCAAGTTCTTCCATGAAAGTTTTGGGCATGAGATTATTAGATGACCCCGAGTCCATCAAACAATTATGTAGCACCTTGTCATGTATGTTAAGTGAGGTGTAGAAGGGAGGGGACGAATCATCTCTATCTTCTATCATAGGACCTAAAATGATTGATGGTTTTTCGTCTTGGAGATTTACTGAATCTGAGGAGTGAGATGAAGGCTCGGAATGCAACATCCTAGAGAGGGTTTTTTTTTATCTTCATTCTTGATTAGTTATGAAAGGGGCACAAGAATCCTAATTTTTTTAATTTCATGCTCAAAGCTAAAACATGAGGGGGGATGCAGAATCTCCCTCACTTCTGGGACAGGGCCTTTAAATATTTTTTAGGAATTCTACATTTTCTTCTCCTTGTTATTGTTTATTGCATCTTTAGAGGGCTTCTCTGCTCTAGAAGGTTGATCAGGGATGTCAGAATTCCCTTCTTTCTTCTTAGACTTGAGTTTATATTTATTTGGATTACTATTGGTCTTCTCCCCTCTACTCAGCTCATTTAATTGGTTGTCCATGAGGGACTCCTCGTATGCAAATTGGGTTAAATGGGGAAATGGGGAGGTGTCTCCAAGGAAATGGATTTCAGGATCAAGCTCTTCTTCCTCCCTTTCCTCATTAGCAACGAGGTTATTTTGGAGAGGGACTTGGATTTTATGGTCATTCCTATCTATGTTTTGAGGCTCTCTTGGGAGTTTTTGAGGGGTATAATTTGGTCTTCTGAAGTTACCTTTGTTATCAATATTTTGGGTACTCTTATGACTTTTCTTCCCTTCAAACTTCATCTTCTCCATTTCTGCAGAAAGATATTTTACAAACTTGGTCAATTCGTCTACTTGGGGTTGGGATGCACAGGAACCAAAGGTTGAGGCCTCATATCTTCCCCTTCCTCTGTCTCTGTCATCTTTATTCCTAAGTCTATCAATTGTCAATATGTTGGACTCTAATTCTAGGGCTGCATCTTTCATATGAGACAGGGAAGTAACTATTCTCTCTCTTAATAGGAGGCATAAATCAGGATCAAAAGCACTAGCATAAGTAATTTTGGCGGATTCTTCTATAGGCTTTATATCAACAGGGATCTTATTGTACGTTTTGTTAAATCTTTTGGAGAAATCAGAGACAGATTCTCCCTCTTTTCTCTTTAGGGACCCAAACTCTGTGATATAATACATAAAGTCTTTTTTATCCCCCCATTGTCTCAAGAAAACAACATCTAAAGCCTCAATCCCAACAATGGATCTAGAGGTCAATCCCCTAAACCATTTACTGGCCTCACCATCAAGGCTCTAGACAAATACTCTCATCCACACATCCTCATTTTCAATATTTAGATTGTCTACATAACTGTAGAAGGCAACAAGGTTTTCTTCAGTAGTTATGTCTTCTTCTCCTGTGAATTTGGGCATGTATTTTAGGTAATCTCCAACAGGGAGAGCATTCATTGGCTGAGGTAATACCAAAGGGGCATATCTTGCAGCCACTATGGAATCCATTCTATTCCTAGGGGGATTGGTACCTGCCATAGTGATGATAGCTGGAGGAGAACCAGGAGAAGATGGTGCTCGGACTGGAGAGAGTGGAACTGTTATTCTAGGAGAAAGGGGGACCGACTGAGTGTCTAGAGAAAAGGCCATAGGGCTTGAGGGAACCAAGATTTCCCCTTCTGTAAAAGAAGAAATTTGAACATGGGGAAGGAGTGGTAAGGCCTAGAGTGGGAAAATATTCTAAGGTCCTGGGTTTAAACCATGGTAAAACTTCAGGGGAGATAGGAGTGACAAAGTTTTATCCTTCCAATCCTAGACCAAGTGGGGAGAAATCAACAAGAACACTCCAAGACTTTAAACTTCGGTAAACTCCAACAGATGATTCTAGGAGAATGAGAAGCAGATATTGGAGTTTCTATAGGAGAATAATGCAAATCATCAACAATACCTGGTTCAACAGTGGAAGTACCTTCCTAAAGGGCCTTTCATTTTCTGATGACTTTCTCTGGATCAGCTTCAGGTGTTTCTAGAGGCAACTATTCAGTAGACCTCGTGTGTCTACCTCTAGAAGCCACAGCTGAAATAGTGGATTCACCTTAACGGAGTCGCCACAGTGAATTCGCCAGGTGAAAAATGCAATCTTTAATGGTTATGATGCCTGATGTACCTTCAGAATCAGAAGCTCTTTATCATTCTATCCTGGGGAAAAGTCTTCAATTCAATCCCTAGCAATGACACCAGAAATGTTAGCACTAGAAGTCACATCTGGATTATGATAGAGGTAAGCCCACTACCCATTAGCTTTTATGTCACAATGAATGAATTTAAGGGGGAACTATTGGACACAAACTTAATATAATATCGCTTTAACTCAGAAATTGAGCTGGTGTGCACAGGAAAATGAGGTCTTGATCCAAATTCAGTCGGTAAGTTGTAGTAAGGGTGAGCAGGGGTAGAACTTGAGGATAAATGTAAAGGCCTACTATGGACATTAGGTCTTCCAGCAACCTAAGGAGGAAAATCTTCAAAAACAATATCCTCTTTGATCCAAAACTTCAGGAAAATGAATACATTGTAACAATACTACAATCAAACATACATCACAATATGATCAAAACAAATTGACTGGATAATCCATGCCCGAACCTTCAATATAATAGGCAAAAGAGGTGGAAAAGAAGGCTCACTATCATTAAACAAGAAGTCTAAATTACAACACATAACCAGAGAACCAGAGGCTTCATTAAAACTTTACAATACGGGAGCTTAGCTCAACCATCGACCATAACAAAATATCAAAATGACTCCCAAATACTCAAAAATGTCCACAACCACCAGGGGTGTGATATGACCACTACATTCAAGGCTTTATGTCTACAAATTCTTTTGTTAGACACAAGATCAAATTAGTATGGGCATTGCAGGAAAATCCATTGACAGGGAAACTTTGAGCTGACAATCTGCCTCTACGGCTAGTCCTTCCATGATTTCCATTTAAGGGGTGAGATGAAGTTTCAACCTCCACTCCCTCTTTTCATTAACTACCTTCATTGAGATCGGGATGAGGCCTAACACCCATGAATGTTTTAGGTAGTGCCCATGACTTCTTTGAGTCAATCCCAGCATCTCAAGGCCATGCATATCTTCTACTACTGACAAAATGGGCGCTTTCGTCCTTTGGCACAACTCCTCTTCATTGGTCCATCCTGCATGTGACCTCAAGCCATGACCTGGGGCTCAACTTTCGAGTGTTTCTAGACTTCGCATTTCCCAAACTTGCACCATGCTCCATGCCTGATGCAGGAGCATCGTAGAAAGCCAAAACAGGCGCCTAGTCAAAGGAACAGCTGAATGCGTGGATGCAAAAAGGACACGTTTTTATGAAAACGTTTTGAATTTTGAAATATAAAGCATTAATGTAATAGCTAGGAGAAGCGTACTTACATTTATGTCTTGGAGATATGAACATATCTAGAGAAATTATTCTCATCTGCCGAATGTAATAGGCATTTAAGTCTGTTTAATGAAAGTAGGTAGATTTCATTTAATAGATTAGACAGTTTAGAAGCATAGGAGGGAAATAGATATAGACACCCTCACCCTTGTATCATTGTAATAGGAACATTATGATTTTAGAGATTCCATAAGCTGTATAACTGTAGCAGAGAACTGTAGAGAAG
>CBVK0102064062.1:0-11195 GCA_900067695.1 Picea abies
TCAGGTGAAATCAGCCATGTATTCCAAAATGCTCCATGAGGGAGAATTTGTTGAAGGAAAAACACAATGGAGGATTGGTTGGACATTTCGATCATGACAAGATGTTCTCAAAGTTGAATGGCTCATATTTTTGGCTAGGGATGAGCACAGATGTCAAGAAATTTGTGGACAGGTGCAAAATTTTTCAACACACCAAAGGAAAAAGGAAGAACACAGGGTTATACCAACCATTACCCATACCTAAAAGGCCATGGGACGCAGTGAGCATGGATTTTGTATTGCGACTGCCAAGGACATAGAGAGGATATGATTCAATCTTTGTGGTAGTTGACAGATTTTCAAAGATGGCACATTTTATACCATGCCAAAAAACCAGCGACGCAACTCATATTGCGAACCTGTTTTTCAAGGAATTCATGAGAGTTCACAGTTTTCCAAGGAGTATCGTGTCTAATCAAGATACCAAGTTCGTAGGGAATTTATGGAGGACCTTATGGAAAAAGTTGGGGACAATTTTTTCTTTTAGCTCAGCATATCATCCTCAGACGGATGGACAGACAGAAATCGTGAACAGGAGCTTGGGAGATTTGTTAAGAAGCTTAGTGACTGAACACCACAGTCAATGGGATCACATTCTACCACAGGCAGAATTCTCTTACAATGATTCACTCAATAGAAGCACAGGGAAGAGTCCATTCTAGATTGTATATGGAATGCAGCCAAGGGGAGTCTCTGAAGTGAAAGATTCGGAAAAAAATGAATTCAGGAGTGCTAGTGCAAAGGACTTTTCAGAAGGAATGAAGGAGCTCCACAGCCGAGTTAAGGAGCGATTGCAGAGTTCAACTCAAGAATACAAGCAAAGAGCAGATCAACACAGGCGATAACTTCAATTTGAAGTTGGTGATCTGATTCTTCCGCATCTGAGGAAGGAGAGGTTCCCAAGGGGAACGTATAATAAGCTAAAGATGAAAAAGATTGGACCCTGCAACATCATAAGGAAATTTGGGGCAAACGAATATGAGATTGAATTACCTGATGGGGTCAAAATCTCACAGATATTCAATGTTGCAGATTTATACCCTTACAGAGTTGAAGAAGCAGGAGTAGAGGAGGACCAGAAAGAGGTTCAATTGACAAAACAAATTCCTGTAGCTGAAAAGCCACAGATGGAAGGCATAATTGACAAAAGGATTAGCAAAAAGACCAGGAGAAATGAGTATTTTGAATACTTGGTTAAGTGGAAAGGACATCCAGTTGAAGATGCCAGTTGGGAGGATGAAGCAGTAATTCAAAAGCATGGGTAGACCATGCAAGAGCTCATGAATAGGAGTTCACAAAAATTTTCAAGTGAGGGAGTATGATGCAAGAGCATCATAGAAAGCCAAAGCACACGCCTAGTCAAAGGAACAAATGAACGCATGGATGAAAAAATGACACGTTTTTATGAAAACGTTTTGAATTTTGAAATCTGAAGCATTAATATAATAGCTAGGAGAAGCGTACTTACATTTATGTCTTGGAGATATGAATAGATCTGAAGAAATTATTCTCATCTGCTGAATGTAATAGGCATTTAAGTTTGTTTAATGAAAGTACGTAGATTTGATTTAATAGATTAGACAGTTTAGAAGCGTAGGAAGGAAAACGGATACAGACACCCTCACCCTTGTATCATTGTAATAGGAACAATATGATTTTAGAGATTTCATAAGCTGTAGAACTATAGCAGAGAAGAAGAACCCATGTACAGGAGAACTTGAGTTAATATATAAATCTTTGACTCAATTTTCTAATATATAAATCTTTGACTCAATTTTCATGGTGTTATGATGCTTACTGTTTACATTTCTTAAATGGCATGTTTACAGTTGTCTTATTTTCTCTGTTATGCATTTGTTTCAATGTTGTTTTGGGTATATGATTTCATGTTGAGTGTATGAAGTCTGAGAGAGGAGAAGAATGAGTTTCAATTGTTTCTCTTCTTGAGAATTCTTGCAAAAGAGTCCAGTGAATGTCCGCAAGGTGTGCATTAATGAGGATCTAAGGTTTATCTCAGAAATCTCAGGAGAGATATCGTTGTTCTCATAACCAGCAGAAGTACAAGAGAGGCACACAGTCGTGCAAGGTGTGCATAGGCTGGTTGAAGCCTTAGAACCTATCAACTAAGGTGAAGGTTGAAGGACTATTGTTGCAAAGAGTGCACAAGGTCGAAGACTCAAATAACTAGAGGTTATTTGAAAATTGTCACAAGGAGTGTGAGCAGGATTCCTTTTGGGGGCTTGAGGTTGCAAGTGGGAGATCAAGAGGGATAGCACCTTGGAAGTGTTCAAAGGGAGGTGGAGATCGAAATCACCCCGCAGAAGTCAAGTTTAGGTGGAAGTATGCCAAGTCATTTTGGCCAAAGATCCTCGAAGAAGAGTGAACGAATGGTGAAATTTCTTCGTGGAAGAAGTGAAAAATCCCATGGACCACTGGATCTCGTAGATCTGTGAGAAGGCTAAGGCTGAGTGCCTTTTAGCATTCAGAATCTCAGGAGGAGTAGTGACTGTTGGATGAGAAGGAACAGGAGCTGTTGATTCCCCTTTGGAGTGGAATTTTAGAATTTCGACATTTCGGGGTTCGGCATTTCGGTAAATCCGATGACAAGCAGTCAGGGCACTTAGCATTGAAAACCCAGAAGTCATGAAATGTGACGTGTCTTTGGAGTAGGGTTGTGGTCACGGAGTAATCAGTTACATGGACCGAGATTTGGTCTGGGGCTAATCGTCGTTGATCCATTTCAGCATTTCAGCATTTTGGGGTTCGAGAAGTAGAGGAGACAGTGATTTTGGAGTCGAGAGTTTAAAACGCCCAGTTTGTAGAATCCTGAAAAGATCGGAGCCATTAGATAGAGGAGGTCTCATGATCGTCGATCTCACCAAAGGTGAAATTTAGAGCTCTAGACAAATACTTCGACTACGAGGATGTCGAGGAAGACAAGAAAGTCAAACATGTCATTACTAGGCTTAAAGGGCATGCATCACTATGGTGGGATGAACTGCAGGCTGACAGATGCTGAAGGGCAAGCAAAAAATCAAAAGATGGGATAGAATGGTTGCAAAGATGAAAGCCAAATTTATACCTGGGGATTATCAAATCACTCTGTTTCGGAGGATGCAGAATCTCAGACAGAAGTTGATGTCAATGAAAGAATACATTGAAGAATTCTACAGGATAAACATCAGAGCAGGTCATCGGGAAAGCGATGATGAAAAAGTTGTCAGGTACATGAATGGTCTGTGATATGACATTCAATATGAGATGAGCATGATGACCATTCGAAATGTGGAATATGCTTATCATATAGCTCTGAAAGATGAAGAGAAGCTGAGCCGAAAGCAAGGTCAAAGAGGCCAAGGTAGAAGTCAAGCAAGAGGCAAAATAATTTCCCAAGACAGAAATCAAAAACCCAAAGAAGAGGGGAAGAAACCTCAACCTGGGAGAGGAGGAAGCTCACAAGGAAGGAAGTATGCTGATAGAAATAATTTTCCTCGAGCCAGAGGAACAGGAAGAGGTAGAGGAGGTAAAGTAAAATGCTTTGTCTGTGGAAAAATCGAACATAAATCCTATGAGTGTCCAGATAAGAAGAAAGATGGTGGTGAAACTCACATTGCCGAAGCTCAAGAATGGAATGTTGAGGGCGGAAGATCTTTGATGATGAGGAAAGTTCTCTTGAAGCCGGAGAAGGAGGCAGAGAACCCAGCCCAAAGAAACAATCTGTTTTGGACTACTTGCAAAACTAAGGATAGGGTATGCAAGGTCATAGTGGACAGCAGTAGCACAGACAATCTCGTATCTACAGAGATGGTAGAAAAGTTGGAGTTGGAGACTGTTGTACATCCAAGCCCATACAGAGTTTCATGGCTACAAAAAGGACATTAAATGTCACTAAACAATGTTTAGTTGAATTTAAAATATGACGATATAAAGATGAAATATTATGTGATGTCATTCCCATGGATGTTTGTCATCTATTGTTGGGTAGACCATGGAAATATGACAGAAACGTTGTCTATGATGGGAGAAAGAACACGTACACCCTGGAAAAAAATGGTAGGACTCACATGTTTCTATCGATTAAGGATAAATAAGTGAAAACAGAGATGAGCAAGATTGTACTTCTCATGAGTGGGAAGGAACTTCTTAATGAGGTTAAGAAGAAGGAAGACGCACAAATTATTGTGGTTAGGAAGCCCAAAATTGTTTTGACCAGTACGAGAATAGATGATTTACCAGAAGAAATCCAGGAGTTGCTGGGAGAGTTTGTTGATATAGTAGTGGATGAAGTATTGTGTTCGTTGCCACCTATCAGGAGTATAAGCCATCATATCGATATTATACCTGGAGCCATATTGTCAAACAAAGCCGTGTATAGGTTGATGCCACAGGAAAATGAATAAGTTAAGAGACAGGTCTAGGACTTAATGGACAAAGGATTGATTCAAGAGAGATTGAGTCCATAGGTTGTTCCAACAGTGCTCAGCCCAAAGAAAGACAAAGGCTGGAGAATGTGTATAGACTCAAGGGAAATCAATAATATTACCATCAGATATAGATTTTCCATTGCCAAGGATGGACGACTTGATGGATTGCTTGAGTGGAGCAACGCTTTTTTCAAAGATTGATTTGAAAAGCGGATATCATCAAATTCAAATGAGAGAAGGTGATGAATGGAAGACAACATTCAAGATGAATGAGGGGTTGTATGAATGGCTTGTCATGCCATTTGGCTTAACGAATGTGCCCAGTACTTTCATGAGGTTGATGAATGAAGTCCTGAATGATTTCATAGGAAAATTCGACATTGTATATCTTGGCGATATCTTAATTTTCAGCAAGACAGAAGAAGAACACTTAAAACATCTAGTTGTAGTGATGAGGAGATTACAACAGGAGAAATTGTTGATTAATATGAACAAATCGTCAGTTATGAGGACAGAACTCATTTATTTGGGTTTTGTTATCTCTACAAAATGAATTAAAAATGGATCCAAAAAATATAAAGGTGATTAAGAATTGGCCATCACCGAAGAGTGTGTTTGAAGTTCGAAGCATCCATGGTTTGGCTAGCTTCTACAGGAAATTCATCTGAAACTTCAGCGGAATTAGCATGCCGATGATGGATACGGTGAAGAAAAGACATAAATCTTTTCACTGGACAGAAGAAGCAGAGAAGAGCTTCAACCTACTGAAGAAGAATATCACTAAGCAACCAATTCTGGTTTTACCGAATTTTAGCAAGACATTCCAGGTCAAGTGTGAAACGAGTGGATTTTCAATTGGAGTGGTCTTGAGCCAAGACGATAGGGCGATCGTATATTTCAGTGAAAAATTGAATGAAGTGAAGATTAAGTAATCCACATATGACAAAGAATTCTATGCATTCATACAAGCACTGAAGAAATGGAGACACTATTTGGTTCCCAAGGAGTTTGTTTTGTACAGCGATAATCACGCTTTACAATTTGTGACTCGACAGAAGAAGTTGAACCAAAAACATGCTAAATGGGTTGAATTCATGCAGAATTTTACTTTTGTGATTAAGCGTATTTATGGAACTGCTAACAAAGTTGTTGATGCTTTGAGAAGGAAATGTTTGCTTATGCAGGAATTCAGAGTCAAGACTTTGGGTTTTGATAACCTTAAAGAAATGTATAGTGATGATCCAGACTTCAAGGAGGCATCTAAGGCATCTGAGAATCCATCTCTCAAGGATAGAAGCCAATGGACTGAATATATGATCCAGGATGGATTATTGTTCAGGGGAAATCAGCTATGTATTCCAAAATGCTCCAAGAGGGAGAATTTGTTGAAGGAAAAACATAGTGGAGGATTCGTTGGACATTTTGGTCATGACAAGACGTTATCAAAGTTGAATGGATCATATTTTTGGCTAGGGATGAGCACAGATGTCAAGAAATTTGTGGACAGGTGCAAAATTTGTCAGCACACAAAAGGAAAAAGGCAGAACACAGGGTTATACCAACCATCACCCATACCTGAAAGGCCATGGGATGCAGTGAGCAAGGATTTTGTATTGGGACTGCCAAGGACATAGAGAGGATATGATTCAATCTTTTTGGTAGTCGAAATATTTTCAAAGATGGTACATTTCATACCATGCCAGAAAACCAGTGATGCAACTCATATTCCGAACCTGTTTTTCAAGGAAGTCGCCTGACTTCACAATTTGCCAAGGAGTATCGTGTCTAATCGAGATACCAAGTTCGTAGGGAATTTATGGGGGACCTTATGGAAGAATTTGGGGACAAGTTTGTCTTTTAGCTCAGCATATCATCCTCAAATAGATGGACAGACAGAAATCGTGAATAGGAGCTTGGGAGATTTGTTAAGAAGCTTAGTGACTGAACACCACACTCAATGGGATCACATTCTGCCACAGCCGGAATTCGCTTACAATGATTCACTCAATAGAAGCACAGGGAAGAGCCCATTATAGATTGTATATGGAATGCAGCCAAGGGGAGTTTCTGAATTGAAAGATTCGGAACAAAATGAATTCAAGAGTGCTAGTGCAGAGTACTTTGCAGAAGGAATGAAGGAGCTCCACAGCTGAGTTAAGGAGAGATTGTAGAGTTCAAGTCAAGAATACAAGCGAAGAGTAGATCAACACAGGCAAGAACTTCAATTTGAAGTTGGTGATCTGATTCTTCCACATCTGAGGAAGGAGAGGTTCCCAAGGGGAACGTGTAATAAGTTGAAGATGAAAAAGATTGGACCGTGCAAGGTCATAAGAAAATTGTGGCAAACGCATATGATATTGAATTACCTAATGGGGTTGGAATCTCACCGATATTCAATGTTGCGGATTTATACCCTTACAGAGATGAAGAAGCAGGAGCAGAGGAGGAACAGAAAGAGGTTCAATGGACAAAACAAATGCCTGTAGCTGAAAAGCCACAGATGGAAGGCATAATTGACAAAAGGATTAACAAAAAGACCAAGAGAAAAGAGTATTTTGAATACTTGGTCTAGTGCAAAGGACATCCAGTTGAAGATGCCAGTTGGGAGGATGAAGCAGCAATTCAAAAGCATAGGCAGACCATGCAAGAGCTCATGAATATGAGTTCATAAAAATTTTCAGGCGAGGGAGTATGATGTAGGAGCATCATAGAAAGCCAAAGCAGGTGCCTAGTCAAAGGAACAACTGAACGCACGGATGCAAAAAGGACATGTTTTTATGAAAATGTTTTGAATTTTGAAATCTGAAGCATTAATGTAATAGCTAGGAGAAGTGTACTTACATTTATGTCTTGGAGATATGAACATATTTGGAGAAATTATTCTTATCTGCCGAATGTAATAGGCATTTAAGTCTGTTTAATGAAAGTAGGTAGATTTGATTTAATACATTAGACAGTTTAGAAGCATAGGAGGGAAAATGGATACAGACAACCTCACCCTTGTATCATTGTAACAGGAACAATATGATTTTAGAGATTTCATAAGCTATAGAACTATAGCAGAGAACTGTAGAGAAGAACCCATGTACAGGAGCCCTTGAGTTAATATATAAAGCTTTGACTCAATTTTCATGGTGTTATGATGCTTATTGTTTACATTTGTTAAATGCCATGTTTACAGTTGTCTTATTTTCTCTGTTATGCATTTGTTTCAATGTTGTGTCAGGTATATGATTTCATGTTGAGTGTATGATGTCTGAGAGAGGAGAAGAATGAGTTTCAATTGTTTCTCTTCTTGAGAATTCCTACAAAAGAGTGCAATGAACGTCTGCAAGGTGTGCGCTGACGAGGATCTGAGGTTTATCTCATAAAGCTCAGGAGAGATATCATTGTTCTCATAACCAGCAAAAGTACAAGAGAGGCACACAGTCATGCAAGGTGTGCATAGGCTGGTTGAAGCCTTAGAACTTATAAACTAAGGTGAAGGTTGAAGGACTACTATTGCAAAGAGTGCACAGGGTCGAACACTCAAATAACTAGAGGTTATTTGAAAATTGTTGCAAGGAGTGCGAGCAGGATTCCTTTTGGGGGCTTGAGGTTACACGTGAGAGCTCAAGAGGGATAGCACCTTGGAAGTGTTCAAAGGGAGGCGGATATCAAAGTCACCCTGTAGAAGTCAAGCTCAGGTGGAAGGATGCCAAGTCATTTTGGCCAGAGATCCTCGAAGAAGAGTGAACGAATGGTGAAATTTCTTTGTGGAAGAAGTGAAAAATCCCATGGACCATTGGATCTCATAGATCTGTGAGAAGGATGAGGCTGAGTTTTTTTTAGCGTTTAGAATCTCAGGAGGAGTAGCAACTATTGGATGAGAAGCAACAGGAGCCATTGATTCCCCTTTGCAGTGGAATTTCAGAATTTTGGCATTTCGGGGTTCGGCATTTCGACAAATCCGATGACAAGGAGCCGGGGCACTTAGCATTGAAAACCCGAAAGTCGTGAAATGAGATGTGTCTTTGGAGTAGGGTTGTGGTCATGGAGGAATCAGTTACATGGACCGACATTTGGACTGGGGCTAATCGTTGTTGAGCCATTTCGGCATTTCGGCATTTTGGGGTTCGGGAAGTAGAGGAGACAGTGATTTTGGAGTCAAGAGTTTCAAACTCCCGGTTAGTAGAATCCTGAAAAGATCGGAGCCATTAGATCAAGGAGGGCTCACGACCGTCGATCTCACCAAAGGTGAAATTTCAGAGTTCGGGAAATCACAAGGGAAGAGGGGAAATTGTAGGTTGTTCACTCGAAGTCCTACAAGCCAAAACTAGTGGGTAACAGGTGGCATGTGCTCGTCGCGTTGGAGTTTTCAACCTTCGTTGACAATTCGCATTTCACCATTTGCTAAGAGCTGTGGAAATACATCAGGACTCTCCAACTCCCGAAACTCGAAGTCCTTTGGGCTTAAACAAAGGATTTGATTAACCCTTGGCATGGTTTTAGTGAAGATCCTGCACAGATCTCAGCCCAAGGGCAGGGGAGTCTACATCAATTGTGGTATCAGAGCCCAGAACAAATTCTTTTCTTTCTGTAGTAGAGAGAAAAGAGGAAAAAATTTCAGCCATGCTGCCGAGAAGAAGAGATAGGCAAATGCCTAATCCAGCAGTGGAAAGAGAAATGCATGAATTACGTGCCGAACTTGATGCTATGGAGACAGCACAGAGGCGCACAGTCGACATTGGGGATATCAGTGAGGCTGAAAGTGAAAATGAAGATGAAAATGAAGGAGAAGAAGTTGCAGTCAAAGATGCTGCAGAAGAACGCCTATTCAGGGTTGTTGCAAGGATACATGCTAGGGAAAAAATGGACATTCCAGTGTATGAGGGAAACTTGGATGTTGAAGAGATTCTAGACTGGATTAGAGCTCTAGACAAATAATTCGACTACGAGGATGTTGAGGAAGACAAGAACGTCAAACATGTCATCACTAGACTTAAAGTGCATGCAACACTATGGTGGGATGAACTGCAGGCTGACAGACGCTGCAAGGGCAAGCAAAAAATCAAAAGCTGGGATAGAATGGTTGCAAAGATGGAAGCCAAATTTATACCCAGGGATTATCAAATCACTCTATTTCAAAGGATGCAAAATTTGAGGCAGAAGTTGATGTCAGTGAAAGAATACACTAAAGAATTCTACAGGATAAACATCAGAGCAGGTCATCGGGAAAGCGATGATGAAAAAGTTACCAGATAAACATCAGAGCAGGTCATCGGGAAAGCGATGATGAAAAAGTTACCAAGTACGTGAATGGTCTGCGATATGACATTCAATATGAGATGAACATGATGACCATTCGAAATGTGGAATATGCTTATCAGATAGCTCTGAAAGCTAAAGAGAAGCTGAGCCGGAAGCAAGGTCAAAGAGGCCGAGGTAGACGTCAAGCCAGAGGTAAAAAAATTTCCCAAGACAGAACTCATAAACCTAAAGAAGAGGGGAAGAAACCTCAACCTGAGAGAGGAGGAAGCTCACAAGGAAGGCAGTATGCTGATAGAAATACTTTTCCTTGAGCCAGAGGAAGAGGAAGAGGTAGAGGAGGTGAAGTGAAATGATTTGTCTGTGGAAAAATTGGACAGAAATCCTATGAGTGTTCAGATAAGAAGAAATATGGTGTTGAAACTCACATTGTTGAAGCTCAAGTACGAAATGTTGAGGCAGAAGACGCTGAGGGCGGAAGATCTTTGATGATGAGGAAAGTTCTCTTGGAGCCTGAGAAGGAGGCAGAGAACCCAGCCCAAAGAAACAGTTTGTTTTGGACTGCTTGCAAAAATAAGGATAGGGTATGCAAGGTCATAGTGGACAGTAGTAGCACAGATAATCTCGTATCTACAGAGATGGTAGAGAAGCTAGAGCTGGAGACTATTTTACATCCAAGCCCATACAAAGTTTCATGGCTACAAAAATGACATCAGGTAAATGTCACTAGACAATGTTTAGTTTAATTTAAAATAGGAGAATATAAAGATGAAATATTATGTGATGTCATTCCCATGGATGTTTGTCATCTATTGCTGGGTAGACCGTGGCAATATGACAGAAACGTAGTCCATGATGGGAGATATATCAGGTACACCCTAGAAAAAAATGGTAGGACTCACATGTTGTTGTCGATTAAGGATAAAGAAATGAAAATAGAGATGAGCAACATTGTACTTCTCATGAGTGGGAAGGAACTTCTTAATGAGGTTAAGAAGAAGGAAGACACACAATTTATTGTGGTTAGGAAGCCCAAAATTGTTTTGACCAGTACGACAATAGATGATTTACCAGAAGAAATCCAGGAGTTGGTGGGAGAGTTTTATGATATAGTAGTGGACAAACTGTCGTGTTCGTTGCCACCTATCAGGAGTATAAGCCATCATATCGATCTTATACCTAGAGCTAGATTGCCAAACAAATCCGCGTATAGGTTGAAGCTACATGAAAATGAATAAGTTAAGAGACAAGTACAGGGCTTAATGGACAAAGGATTGATTTGAGAGAGCTTGAGTCCATGTGCTATTCTGACAGTGCTCAGCCCAAAGAAAGACGAAGGCTGGAGAATGTGTCTAGACTCAAAGGCAATCAATAAGATTACCATCAGATACAGATTTCCATTGCCAAGGATAGACGACTTGATGGATTGCTTGAGTGGAGCAAAGTTTTTTTCAAAGATTGATTTGAAAAGCGGGTATCATCAAA
>CBVK0102064074.1:0-16245 GCA_900067695.1 Picea abies
TGCTCAGCCACTAGGGACACGTCCACATGTGCTCAACCATAGGGACGTCATACTCAACAAATCTCTATCTCAACTGAGTCCACAGGAGAATCATCTAGAGTACCACATCGACTCAAATCTCACACAGAGGAGAACGATACACCCATCACATGGGCACACCCAACCACTGGGGGACAACTCAACTCTCACACAAAGGAGAACGATGCGCCCCATCACATGGGCATGCCCAACACTGGGCTCTCTCATAGGTCAACTCAACTCAGTCACAGAGGAGAATGTATCCTGGAGAATGTCACCTGACGCTGCAATCATCAACAAAAACAACAACAACACACAGGATTATAAATGCGGGAGAGAAATTTACTAGTGTATCACAATAAATGTTACAAATAATAGTGAAGTCTTAAAAGCATTGAACATGGATGCCAATATAAAAGTTCTCGCTGTGAGAATTAGACACCATTGATTGTCAGAAATTGAAATATTTTTCGGTGGTTTTCATTCTCCCCTTAAATCCGTGGACAAGTTAAACATTAAAAGTAGTTGACAATTATGGTTGGAGAAGAATCAAAATTTGCCAGAAAAGAAAGGTTGAAAAATAATAACGTTTGAAATTCCCATCGCAATGGCATAATTACGCAAACGGAACTCTCAATCACCTATACCAAAACCATGTGTGGTCTTCTTTGGAGACATCATCGATGAAACCTGCAAATTTTGTTGGGTAGTTACTATCTTCGTGGGTACCATTAGCCATGTGAAAATCTCATCAACTCTCCAAACCATATGCAACTGGATCGTGTGCACTAATCAAAATTGAACCCTTCCTATCCCTTCCAAGGAGTTCAAACTTGTCCTAGAAGGGTAATTCAAAAAACTCCCTTCAAGAAAAAAGTAAATTTTCGAAATCACTTGTCATTTATGAAGCACGACAAATATCATAAAATGTCAAAAGAAGGGTCAGCTTTTCAATAACCCATCAATGTCCTCACTTCCAATACTTGGTTGATCAATGAGAATTGGTTCATCACACAATACTTTCCTTTCGTATCTAAAGACTAAAGTCATCTCTATTCTAGTTGGCGCTTATCTATTCCCTGATACGATGTACCCGTCCACAACATTAAATGCATCACATAGCTCACACCTAGATAATTTCCTACCACATATGCACTATTTTATGTGTCACTTAACGAAAGCTTCCCAAAGAAGATTAGATACCTTGTCTTTGTGAATCCCCACTTGAATTCATGTGTTATGAGCATTATTAATTCTTGTCAATATGGGAATTGGCATCGCATTTAGTATGCATACTTAATGTTTTTGAATACCACACTCACCATAATGCCATTTGCTATATTTTCCTTCAACAGTTGTCACAATGTCATTTCCTTTGTTATCTTTGCCTCCACTCTTGGATTTGTCAAAAACAAAACAATTAGTCATAGGTTATGGATGTAAATTGTAATGACATTGGGAGCTTATTAGTAAGATTAATTACAAATGAATTGTTGAATGCCAATTTTGAAGAGAAAATAATAGACATTGAGCAAACCCAGGGAAATCAAGTCATCTCTATTTTTTCAAGTTCACATATTTCATCTCACTAATAGTATCAAACATGTTGATTCATAGTCATTTTGGTGCAATCATAATGCTATGTGTTTCCCTATTAAAATTCATGACATGGTTATAGCTTTGGTATCTGATATGATTATCATTTCAACACATCAGTGGTCCTCTCAACCACTTAGTACGTAATTCATTACATCCCCACTAATACAATATATAATGGGAACAAAACACATAACTAAGAATTGAATGTAAATCTCCCAACAATCTTGTAGAAGTTTGGTCAAGCTCATCATAAATATAATTCAAAGTTTTTCTTTGTTTCACATAAAACTATTTAATGATTATGTTTGTGATTACAAACTCTATTAAGCTTGGTGAAATTTTCTAACTTGTATGTTCTTGATTAACTTTAGATATGAACTTTCACAAAATGAACCTTGTCAACATCACAAAACCAAATATTGGGATTACAACAATGAAAATTATGATTTTGTTAATTCAATTTATAGCATTATCAAATCCTCACTCCTTTGTTCTCCAAAATGATCATTCCCCTTTTCGTGATTCCATGCATCTTTATCTATCACACTTTTTCACTTTCTTCTTCTTGTTTCTAGCAACATTTACATTAGTGTGACAATACTTTGTAAATATTTTGTGAATGCCCCATAGTGCTCTTTCCCCTCGTCTCATCCCAAGCCCAATATCTAGGATACATATCCTTTGTAGCATTAATGCTTGGAACAACATTTTTGAAGTTGGGTAGGATTCTTAAAATATCTAGGGAGAAGGTAACATAATTTATATTATTATCAAACTTATGCATTAGAGATTATACTAACATCCCACTCCTTTTTGCATGGTTTGAGAGATAGAGTGAACAATCAATGTCTTCAGTAAAAATAACATACTTGGTGGTCTTGATGAGTAATTTCATTTAGTTGCATGTTTCTATGGATCTTGGGAAGCTCCAAATCATAAACATCTTCACATAAAAAATACACAATGGAAGTAGTCATGCTAGATTGTCAAGTTCCTAGAGGCCTATAATGCAAGTAGGGTCTCTTCATTGCTTTTATAGTATTTTGATAGAATTATCACCCTTCAACAAAGGCCTCAAGATATACTACAATTTATTAATTTCTAGTGAGATCTAGAATGAACATCACTCCCATGGTATATGAATATAAGATGCAATGCTCATGCATCATATGGATACATAGATTACATCCTCTCTTATATTGGTGTTCACAAAAATGTTTGATTTTGTGATTGCCTCTAAAGTTTTGTATTGTCATTTTTAACACTTTGAAATTCCTTCAAAGAAAACATTTAAAATAATTGTAAGGGCAATATTTTATTTAGAAATTTTTTTGAAGTGTGTACCTAGTTTACTATTGTCAATTGAAGTACAACTACTTTTTTCAACGTTTCATCATGGAAAGGTTGGATGAATATATACCCTTCAACTTAAAATTAAGAGTATCCCTTCAAATTTGATCATTGATTGTGTGAATCGTCAAGGGTGGTGTGTAGCTCTCTCCGTCCGCAAAAGGTTTCAATATACTAAGAGAAGGTTGAACGCGTTTGAGATTTGAGTCGTGATGCCACCCTCCAAAAAGCATCGTGACTATTGAACGATAACTAAGCTCTCCTTTGTATTAAGCACTTGTATATATAAAAAAAAATAGGTTGTGATAATCATAGCCACTGCACCTTATTAACATCCACATTCAATTAACAAATGGAGATGGTGTGGGCTAAGCTTTCGGATTAGCATTTTACCTTCGATCGCTTAGTTTTTTTTTCAATATAGAGGAATTAGTAATTGGTTGGGATTGCTTGGATGAGGTTTAAGTTTTGGCTCGTTATCATTGTAAATCCTAGGCTAGTGTCAACAACTCGCAAGACAACGCTTGGCAAAAAACTTACGACCTAGCAAAGGTCGAGATGCCTGGAACCGCTAGCGAACTCCCATTCATAGTGGCACCTATCCTTCTAGCCTTATCATAACAACTACAATATAATTTAAAATTTAAACCCAAATGAAGATAGTGCAAAACTTACTTCCCAAACAAACCACCTCAACCTACTTCCAATCTCCTAACTACACATCTAGTGATTCGTAACGAAGTATAACCTTGAAAATCGTTTCTCATATAGATCGGCACAAAAATCCCTATTATCGCAGGATTTGTACTTTTGCAAATCCTTCCACAAGAACCCAAATCTTGTGTAACAGTTGGAAGTTTCTACCACTGTCACCTGAGTAGAGACTTCCCTCGTTTTAGTGATGGAAGAAGGTCCACCACAAGGGAGGCTTCCTCGGTGACCTCAAGGGATCAAATAGAAAGATTAGTCGAGCCTAAAACCCCCTATATTGGTCACCTAGGTGTTAGGTCTAGGTCTAGGAGAGGTAAAAAGGTTACAAGGTGTTAAATTTAGAGTTGTTATTAAGTTCTTTTAAATTTACTAGAGCATAACAGCATAAGTAGGATCATTGAAAGAAACACAATCACAAGGTACACAACATTTTATCCTGGGAAACACAATCACAAGGTACACAACAATAATAGATTGCCAATACAATGCCAAGACTAAAGACCAAAACACTAAGGAATATCCAAGACTGAGCATGCGCCTCTCTTCTTCTTGTAACTGCAGCTACCTCTGAAAGGTGTGCACTTATTGAGTGACTGAGTGAGTGAATGAATGAGGCGCCATCCTCACTTATTTATACTAGCTGAGGGGGCGCTAGGGTTATGTCTCTTCACCAAGCAAGGCCGACTTCTTCCAATAGTGGTTAAAACCACTTTAATAAACCCTAGGGGCCAACTTCTCAAATACCACCATATGAATATGGCTTGACCAATCCACAAGAGGGGATTTGGTCTTATACAAAACCCGACATGATCAATCCACAAAAGGGGATTTGATCTATATAATAATAACTCAATTATAATTAGAATATTCTTCACAGTTACAATATTTCAACACTCCCCCTTAATAAGAAGGGTATTCTACTGACATAACCCAATACAACATCATCAGGAGAAAGAGAGTGCAGCAACATCATCGGCATCTGGAACACTGACTCGCATATCTACAAATCATCGAAAGATTTTTTCTCATCATCAATATCATCATCGTTCACAGCATGGAGTTGGAGTAGTATCATCATCATCGCTCACAACATGGAGCTGGAATAGCATCATCATCATCATCATTCACAGGATGGAGCTGGAATAGCATAATCATCATCATTCACAAGATGGAACTGGAATAGCATAATCATCATCATTCACAGCATGGAGCTGGAATAGCATCATCGTCATCATCGTCAACATGAAGCTAAAACATCAGCATCAATAACATGAAGCTAGAGCAACAATCTCACCAACACGAAGTTGGTACATCATCATCAACAGCACGACGCTGGTACAACATCATCAACAACAACACGAGGTTGAAACAACATCATCAACACGAGGTTGAGACAACAACATCATCAGCATATGTCAACAAAATGAGGCAGGCGTAACAACAACATTTTGTGGTACTCTAACAAACCGTCCTTACCGGAAAATTAGGATCTGCCTAGGAATCATAAGATTCCCTAGGATATAAAATCCTAACGAAGCTACCGGACCTTCGGGATCTGCCCAGGAATCAAAAGATTCCCTAGGATATAAAATCCTAACAGAGCTACCACTACTAAACACAACTGGCATATACATGCACAATTACTCTGACAGACCGTCCTTATCGGACCTTCGGGATCTGTCCAGGGATGATCAGTCCCCTAGGATATAAAATACTAACTGAGCTACCCACAGTTGGTCAGGATACCATAGTATCATCAACATCACTCCCCCTTTCGAGGGAGGTCCTTTCGGTCTATACCAAGCTTGTCTCTAAAGCATTCAAACTTTACACGAGACAGAGGCTTGGTCAACACATCTTCAACCTGCTCATCTGTGCCAACATATTGGAGCTTTACAGCTCCTCTCTACACCATATCACGAATGTAGTGATACCGGATTTCTATGTGCTTTGACTTATCATGGAACACTGGGTTCTCCGTCATCTTTATGCAACTCTGGTTATCACATAGAATCACGATGGCTTCCATCTCCAAATCGAATAGACATGTCAACAACTTTCGAAGCCATATGGCTTCACAACTGGCGGAACATACTGCAATGTATTCCTCTTCTGTCGTGTTGAGAGCAATACCGGATTACTTCTTGCTTTGCCATGAAGTCATCGTTGACTGCAGACTGAAACAACATCATGAAGTGCTCTTTCTATCAAAAACACTTCTAGCCCAATCTGAATCAATATAACCATACAATCTAAAGTCATGATCTCCAATATAACAGAGACCATAATCCAGCGTACCCTTAAGGTATCTCATCACATGCTTTGCAGCTACAAGGTGAACACGTTTGGGCTCTACCAGATACTGACTCAAGGTGTTCACAACAAAGCATATATCTAGCCTGGTATTCCTCAGATACATCAACAAACCAATAATCTGTCGATATAGTGTAGCATCAACCAATTATGACGAAGTATCAACTAGGAGCTTCATCTTTGTTTCCATGGGTGCGTTCATGGATTTACATTCCAACATGTCAAAACTCTTTAGTATTTCAACTGCATACTTCCCTTGGTTAAGGAAGTTCTTCTTTGGGCCCTGCCAAACTTCAAGACCTAAGAAATAATGCATCAAGCCTAGGTCTTTCATCTCAAATTCTGCAATGAGCTTCTTCTTTCAATCTGTGGTAAGTTTTTCTTCTCCTGTTAAGAATAAGTCATCCACATACAGTAGCAATATTACTGGCTCATCATTCATAACCTTGAAGTAAAGGTTAGAATCAACTTTACTCTTGGTAAATCTCATGCTCATCAGGAAACTATCAATTCTTCCATACCAAGCTCTAGGAGCTTGCTTCAACCCGTACAGAGCTTTCTTCAACTTGCAGACATGAGTCTTTCTATCTTCAGCTTCAAACCCTTGTGGTTGTTCTATATACACTTCTTCAATAACACCATTTGAGAAGGTTGTTTTCACATCCATCTGGCGTAACTTCCACTTCATCTTGGTTGCAAGAGTTATGATTGTTCTGATAGAAGTGTATCTGACTACAGGAGCAAACGTCTCTACATAATCAATGCCTTCCTTTTGAGAAAAGCCACGAGCTACAAATCTTGCTTTATGTTTTTCAATACTTCTGTTTGCAGCATGTTTTATCTTGTATATCCATTTGGAAGATACCACATCTTTGTTCTTCGGTCTGGGAACTACTTCCCATACATCATTCTTTATAATGGACTGGTATTCTTCTATCATGGCATCCACCCATTCTTTCTTTTGAATGGCTTCTTCAAAGCAAGTATGGTTCCTTTTGGGGCACCGTACTTCTCTCCATCTTGAATAATAAGTTCCCTTGCCCAAGCTGGCTTTCTCTTGTGAGAGATCATCATCTGGGAAGGTTCTTGAGATTCTATCATATCATGATCTTCGAGAATCTCAACATCAGGGGTAACTGTAACTTCCTTCACAGGATCTGTAACTCTGGGAGCTACAGGTTCTTCTTCATATACTTCTTCAAGATGGCATTTCCTTGATCTTTTGAGTGTTGCCTCTTCATCAAAGGTTACATCTTTGTTGATTTCGATATGATGGTAACCTAGTATGTAAATTATGAAGGCCTTAGAGACCTCACAGTATCCAACAAATATTCCCTTCTTTCCTGAAGGATCCAACTTAGTTCTCCTTTCTTTCAGAATGTGTACAAACACTGGACAACCAAATATCTTGAGATGGCTTACTTCTGGCTTCTTTCCGGAGAACATTTCTTCGGGGGTTTTGAATCCAAGTGCACTATGGGATAATCTGTTTTGGACATAAACTGTTCTTGTTGCTTCAGCCCATAAGTGCATTGGAAGATCTTGATCGTGGATCATAGTCTTCACTACTTCCATTATTGTTTTATTCTTTCTTTCTGATACACCATTTTGCTAAGGATTATAGGGAGTGGTGAGCTCCCTCTTAATCCCGGCATCTCTGCAAAAAGCTTCCAAATTCATTTGAGGTGTATTCTCCTCCATTATCTGACCTGAGTATCTTGATTTTTCTTTCGGAGAGATTTTCTACCAAGGCTTTGAATTCCTTGAACTTTATGAATACTTTATCTTTTGATTTTAAGAAATAGACCCAAGTCTTGCGAGAATAATCATCAATAAATGACACATATTATACATACCCACTTAGAGAGGTTGATGGTATTGGACCACATACATCTGAGTGGACAAGTACAAACCTCCTTCTTCTGGTACATAGGATACATCCTTCATCGGAGTTCCTGTCATGTGCTTAAGAGCCAAGTATATTTTCCAAGTATCACAAAACATAATCTTCAATTTCTTCTTTAGTCACCTTCTTGGGTGGCTCATCATCTTCAAGTGCATGGGCATGATGTCTTTTGTTATTTCTCTTCTGGTAATCTTCCCTTCTGGAAGAACAATTCTTAGTAATGTGTCCCATCTTACCACAATGATAACATTGATAAGAGGAGAAATATTTTTCTTTTCTTTGACCCTTATGATAATTCCAGAATCTCCTTGGAGGGTGAGATTCTTTATGGTGGGTGAATCTCTTTGGAGAGTGAGATTCCTTAATAGGGTGGGTCTCCTTTTGGAAATGAGAACTTTTCTTTCCTCCTTTAGTATGAGTAGCTAGGGCTTGGTCTTCATCCCTTAATAGTATAGCTTCTCAGTTGGCTACTCTTGCTTCTTCTTGAACACATTCTTCCCATAGACTGCCAAATTTGAGTTTCTCTTTTCTTGCACAGATAGTTTGGACGAAGGCATCGCAAGGTCTTGTGAGACCATTAAGAGTTGTCATGATTAGTTTATCTTCATCCAAGTTGTCTCCAATTGCTTCTAATTGTTCTTTGAAATGAGTAACCCTAGAGAAATAGTCATGAACTGTTTCTCCTTTCTGCATCTTTTTATTCTTGAGGTGGGTTCTCAAATTCATCTTTCGGTTGATGTTCTTTCCTTCATACATTCTGGTTAGGGCATCAAACATCTCTTTTGGAGTATTCTTGGAAGACACTTGAGGGATCAAGTGATCTTTAATAGAGTCTGCAATTATCCTTTTGACCCTAACCATATCCTTCTTGTACTTTGCTTTAGCTACATCTTCTTTGGGTTCTAGTACATTTTATTTTATGAATTTTGCAAGGTCATTCTCTTCAAGAATGAGCCCAATTCTGTACTTCCAGGCACGGAAGTTTTCCACACCTTCTAACTTGTCAAAAATGTTGGTGCTTGCAGACATCTTGACGTGGAGCTAGAAAAATGACCAGAAAATGAAAGTGCTGGGAAAGTGAATCTGAACTTACCAGGAGATGCGTTGGGTTGAGGCGAGTAGGCTGGAGCTGTCTATTTTCAAAAAAATCCAAATTTTACCCCTTGAAATTTGACCTGCACAAATATGGATTGGTGCTTCTGGTACTGGTTTTGGTTTCCTAGTTTTTTGGTTTTCTGGTACCAATCAAAACTAGGGTTTCACTTTCTGGAGGCTCTGGCCACTGAAAAGGTGTGCTCAAGCTGCCAAATGATGCACTAGGGTAGGGCACACTTTTCTAGATGGTTTTTAGGCAGAAATTCCTTTCCAATAAAAAGCCCTAATTTTCTTGTACGGCAACAATGATGTTTTTGGTTACCTAGTGAAAGGTGCTCTATTAAGTTTAGCTCTAATACCATGTTAAATTTAGAGTTGTTATTAAGTTCTTTTCAATTTACTAGAGCATAACAACATAAGTAGGATCACTGAAAGAAACACAATCATAAGGTACACAGCATTTTGTCCTGGGAAACCCTCATGGGGGAGAAAACCCAGCAAAAACTTCCTCAATAATAGATTGCCAATACAATGCCAAGACTAAAGACCAAAACACTAAGGAATATCCAAGACTGAGCATGCGCCTCTCTTTTCCTTCTTGTAACTGCAGCTACCTCCAAAATATGCGCACTTGTTGAGTGACTGAGTGAGTGAATGAATGAGAGGTGCCATCCTCACTTATTTATACTAGCTGAGGGGGTGCTAGGGTTATGTCTCTTCACCAAGCAGGGCCGACTTCTTCCAATAGTGGTTAAAACCACTTTAATAAACCCTAGGGGGCGACTTCTCAAATACCACCATATGAATATGGCTTGACCAATCCACAAGAGGGAATTTGGTCTAATACAAGACCCAACATGATCAATCCACAAAAGGGGATTTGATCTATATAATAATAACTCAATTATAATTAGAGTATTCTTCGCAATTACAATATTTCAACACAAGGTAATTTGGTTCACCCGTACGAGTCAATAAACAATTTGAAGCATAAAATGGGCAATTACCAAGCTGTATAGCTCACAAATGACCTCTTAGACACTAGATAAGAAATAAACCTAATTGTTGTTGCAAATTACAGTAGTGAAACAATGTATAACATCAATCAATCTTTTGCAACAACAACAAGAAAAGGTACTCATAAATGTAGCAATTTAGCATATAAACCAAGCCTTCAACATGTACAATAATATCCAATTGCTAGATCTGAATTTTGAGTATCTTAAGCCACTTTTCCAAGTATGTATGCAATAAATTAAAGTAAAACTTAGTGGCTGTAGCAAACTTTTGTAACAGCAGCAATAAATATCATTAGTTTGCTAAAGTTAGGGTTAGAGAAGTTAGTAAAATCGCTTTGTGAGAGAGAATACTAATTATAAGTGCAATTTTCACCACAAGAATAGCTTTAGACTAGTGTCAATGTCTTTTAGGGCTTATGAAGTCAAGCATGCAACACCTTGAACATTAAACTAGATGATAAAGAAGAGTGAGGTTTAAACCCTAAGGTGCAAAGCCCCTTGGACCTTGGGACTAAACCTTCAAGAAAATGATCCCTAGGGTACAAATCCTCCTGGGCCTTAGGTGTTGTTTTCTCTCTTCTAGATGACGTAGGTCAAGGATCAAAGACTAAGATCAAAACCCTAAGGTGCAAAGCCTCTTGGGCCTTAGGTTCTTAACCCTAGCAAAAGAATGCTTTCACAAAACTTGGACAAACAAAGCGTATGGAGGAGAGAAAGACTTATGTCTCCTCCCTAGGGTTTTACCAAGACAAAGTAACATGCAACAAGATAGTAATTATCACCTTAAAACATTAACAATAACAAAAAATATCTGCAATTACTTACTTATCCAAGTCGCTAGGCATAGAAAAAAACTAGTTGCATCAAAATAACATCCAAGAAAGCAAAAAGCATCTACAAAGATCCTCCTTCAAGAGGTGCGCACTAGATCCAGGAGCTAGAAAAGAGTAGAGTCAACTTTTTAGAGCTCCTCCTCACTTGTGTGAGGGGAGAAGTCATGATGATGTATAAGGTTGAGCGTTAGCCTTATTTATAGGGAAACCCTAACGCTCAAATAGTCCCAAAAAGTGAAAAGTCATGTCTATAAGTGGGGCCAACCCCTCATATTTTCCTTTACAAATGATAAATTATGTCAAAACAATATAAAAATGCCCTCCTAGGTCACACATGTGGTGACATCATGCACCAGGAGGGTGTGTGAAGGCCTTCCAAGGCCACGTGTCATCATCTCATGGTGCAGTCATGGTAGGAGGTGCATCTCCTCGTCTATGGTCATGTCACATCATCAAATGGTTACCCCAAGTGGTCATCAAGCCCAACCATCATCAAACCCTAAAGTGTGATGTCATTATCAAAGGAGGGTCAACGTCTAGTGTAGAGCACTACATCCAAGGTGGAGAGGAGTGTGTCTCATCTCTACAAGGCATCCAACTGTCCACCAATGCAACGTCCTCAATCCAATGAGTGATAATCCCTGGGGTACACTACTTAGCATGGGGGCTTCTAGCCCATCTGTGTGCCACCATGACCAAATCTATCAAAATCAAGCCCATCTATCCATCATCCAAAGTCCTGAAGATGTGAGAGCTATTGTCTGGGTGTGCCAACTCATTGGGTGACTCACTACTCTGCATCACACGTGCCATATCCTGCAATAAAGGCACAACGTCCTAGGTGAAAACCTGGGGTGTCCTTCAAGAACCATGTCAGGGGCATCCAGATCAAAACAAAATATGAAATCAAGTAAAGCCAATGTTCATAAGATATACCAGTCCTTAAATCATGCAAAGTAAGTTGTTAATTAAGATACAAGCCACATGAACAATTCATTTCAGTATCCCCTTCTAATATCACACCAGCTTAGGAATTTATGTAAGTTGCCAATTTTGAATATGGAAAGATCTTCATCTGACCCTATTAGGTGTGTCAACCAAAAAATGAAAGAAAAGACCCGGGTAGAGGGATATGTCCCGAGGGAAGCAGTGAAAGAAAAGAACCCTTCAAGAGTAAGTGTGATAGTGGTACGTGTTGGGCTTACTTCATGGCTTATGGTGTCATTGAGTCCATTTCTATGAGCGCCTTTGTGGAGGGTGTGCTTGCTCTTGAGTTACCACTTTCTATGCACTATTTTTTTCCAAACCCCTTTATCTTCCTTTTTATTTGTCCTCTTATCATATTTACGAGTCCCCTTTTATAAGGTTTCAAGCTATAGCATCATTGCTTGGGACTGGGGTGAACGCAGAAAGGGTAGAGCTCAAGTTTGGACTGGCTTTTGAGAGTCCTTTGCTATCATTCCTTTCTTTCTTTAGCATCATTCTTTTATTCTTTTGGCAGCAGCTACAATCAACCTCTGGGCCTTCAACCCCTCTTCTCATGAGAGAATGGACCATGACCCATTACCGAAGTTTAGTACATTGCGACAGGCTCTAGGATGGAAAGTGTTAAGTACGGTGGGGAACGGAATGTTATCCTTGTGAGGGCCCCCCAGTAGTACCCATTTTCCCTAAGTGGTGACAACACAGGACTAGGGCACAGATGTTGGCCACCAAGGTGAAACAAGGAAACAAACATAACTTCTTGGGCTAGGGATCCATTATCCAACTTCAACCAATGATCATTATCCACATGCCTTGTATATTAAGCACAACACTTCGCATGAAAGAAGGACTAACATACCTCATGGTGATGTTGGCTTACCATCTCCCATACACTGAGTTGTTTGGATGTGATTAGCTTGGTTGATCTGAAGTAGAAGAGGAAATCTGAGGGGGGTTGTTGGGTTGCTCTTTGTGGACATGTTGATCATCATCATCATTGAGATCAATGTCTTCATTGCAGGCCATGAGACATGATCTCCTATAGTTACCCCTAGGCATGGGGGTTAACAAGCCCTACACCAGACAATTCGAAGTCAAATTGACCATCACCAAAATTAGTGATTAAGACCACAACAACCATAGTCTATAAGTTTCTATAAGTGGTGTACAAGAATTAATTGCACAAGAACGGGATGAGTGATTCCTCCAGTTTTCAGAAGGATGGGATTAGTGATTCCTCTAGTTTTCATGGAAGGTGGGTCAAGGCAACTTCAAAAACTCCTGAAGGCCATATGATGCATCTTTCCATTGGTAGAACGGTTACTTTAGGTATACCAACATGGTATAATACAAAGTTGGATGATTTAAAAAAATATGCCCTTGCGCCTTAAATTCAAGACAAAGAAGTCCTTAAAAAGGAAGAACCACATCACAGTTAAAAAAAATTAGAAGAACCACATCGCTTAGAAAGCAAAAAGAAAAATAAAGTTAAGATAAGATTATTTTATTATGTGCACTAAAAAGTACCAAATTAAGTGCAATTGCCCAATGAAAAAAAATATCTCATAAAATTTTGTGGGTTTGTGCCTACTAAATATCAAGTTTATGAATCAAATAATTAGTATTAAAAGTGTATACATATAGTAAGCATGCCATTAATGGCAAAAAACATCAAGGCATCACTATTTTCTAGATATATCTACTTTAAAATGCTATGTCTAAATTTATCAAACAAGCTACAAGAATGTAGAGAAGAAAGCATGCACCTCAATAATGAAGTTTATTGCCTAAAAAGCGAGGTAGCAAAATATCAACAATATGATTGGGGATCACAAAAAATTCAAGATCGTAAGAAGAAATTCGACAAGAAATTACTATAAAAAGATGAAGAAATTTCACACCTAAATAATCATAATCAAAACCTACTTGCACAAATCAAGAAGTCAAAGGATAAGAAGCAATGCAATAAAAGATTAGAACATGGGAATCAAGATCTCAATAAGCAATTCAACAAGAACTTTTCAAAATGAAGGATGAAGAAAATTTTTGCCTAAGGAACCTTAATCAGAGGTTACTTGAACAAATCAAAAGGTTAAAAGATGAGAAGCCAAAGAATCTAGATCTCAAAAATAAATTAAACAAGTCAGAAAATAATGAAGAACTTTCTCACCTAAAGAATCATAATCAAAGTTTTCTTATGCAAATCAAGAAGTTAAAGGATGAAAAAAAAAACACAACAAAAAAAAGTTAAGTTAACTTGTCAACAAAGAATCGCTAATTGACAAATAAATAATGATTGATCCAATTAAATTAGGAATATCTTCAGACATCAAAATAAAAACAACATATCCATGGATGGGATGTTATGGCAAACTTAATATTGATACACTTGGGGAGAGTGCGTCCCACCACCCAACAACGCAATTTCTCAGGCGGGCACGTGGACAACATTTCAACCAAGTCCCATTTCATCCAAGTCCTGTACATTATGGCGATCTGGTGTTTAGAGCATGTGGAGAGAGCTATGGCTTTGAATCGTGGTACAGCCGACAAGTAGGGAAATTATTGCAAGGTCATTCAAACAGTTAATAAGCCTGATGCACCACTGAGGGTAGGTTGTACCAAGATGAGATGGAAAACTACGACGGGTAGTTTTATAAGGCAGGCTTACCCCTAAAGCATAATTCACTTCGGTTCTATTGGATGCTTATGGTAGTTTCAACGACCACCCTGACCCGTGACGCTGGCATTTATCCTCTCAAGATGTCGCAAGTTAGGGAACGAGGGAGATTTCACCGAGGACGAGGGTCTCATCAAAGGAGTGGCGCGCAACAAGGTGGTCTCGTTCCATCTGCTGGTGAAATTGAGAAGGCAACCATTGTTCTGCCAATTCAAGGTACTGTGTCGAGTAGTGAACCGGAATCTCAACCGACAAGGATTTCCATGCAGTTTGGTCAGGATGACACACTTGTTTGGGGGGTGTTGGGTGGAATGGTTTGATGGAGACGATGCGCCTAAGGGAGAAGTCGAGGGTCAATGTGGATTCACTAACGAGGTTTCGTTCAAGGATAAAGGCAGCCCTCCCTCACAGCCCCTGAAGATTCATCCCGTGGACAACCATTATTGCAAAGAGACCAAGGAATTTTGCCTGGTAGAGGATCATGTGAAGCTCATCTTCGAGGTCAGAGAGGAGGTCGTTGACTTAAAATTCAAGGTGGAACAATTGGATAACAAACTCACTTTGTTGTTGGCTTTATGCTCCTGCATCATGCAACGACGACATGCCTAGGATATGACTACCCAGGTTGCGGTCATCCCGGATATGCCTATCCCCCTGTAGTTGTGCCATAAAGACAACCCACCTGGAGGAAAGGACAATTACTTAGCAAGTCTTGGTTTTTTACCATAACCCTAGAGTTTCAATTTCTGGTTTTATTTTAGTTTTGTTGCCTATAGTTTGCTATATGTCCTAGACTTTTATGGAACATTTGCAGTTTATTTTTTGGCCCCTCTGGGAATGCTTACCTTTTGAACTATTGGGGTTTGGGTTGGTTTCCATTATTGGCAACCCAAGCTCAAGAAGACTATGTATGTAAACTCCTTGTTCATTAGAAGGTAATACAAATTTCTTACTTACGAAAAAAAAAATACAAACAGACAAAGAGACCTTAGCAAATTCAAGTGTCTCTCCTAATAAAATCTCAATGATCAACATAGAAACACAAGTATATGAAGAAGACACAATACCAAAGGTGAATCAAAAAACTCTTATATTATGCTTAGAATTAATCATGTTACAAGGACACCTTATCGACATCCTAATCACAAGAGTCGACACTATAAGCAATCAACGCACCAACATTTCTTTGAACAAAGACAATGTTGACCTATATTCCAAAGATCAATTCCATTGCAATTTGGTCTCAAAATAGCAATCATTCTTGGAATCACAATACAAAAAGTTATATCCAAGAACCCTATAAACAAACAATTCCACAAAAAAATGAACTAGGGTGACTAACCCTTCAACAATATGACAACTATGTTCGGTATTCAAAGTTCATATTGCTTCATTTCTTCAACTATGACAACATCAAGAGCAGGGTATCATGTGAAATCATCAAGCAAAAATGAAGACATAACCTTTTTTATGCTTTGGGACAAAGCATCCTTGAAGGGAAAGACAATGAAATGAATATAAAATACATAATAAACATTAATAATAATAATGATAACAATATTAAATAGATAATCTAAAGGACACAACTTATCTAAGGGACATAACCCTTTACCTTCCTAACTAGTTAATGAATATTGTTGAGATTTGGATACCTTGGAAAGTGATCCCCATGTGCTTATGAGTCTCTAAGCACAAAGGGGGAAGACTATTACCCTCATACTTTACTTTATGATTCTA
>CBVK0102064081.1:0-20169 GCA_900067695.1 Picea abies
CTTGACTCAAGCTATTTAACCTTTCCTACAAACCGTGCGATAACAAGACTTTCAAAACAGACAATTATTGTTCATATTGTAATGCTGAAGCATAAAAGTAGTTGAGATAGTTAAACAAAATGTCTCCAAATTTGCAATTCAGAAGATGACAGTCTCTACATGTTTCTGGTTCTCCCAGATTTTTTGGGGATCGTACGTGTTACAAGGCTTCAAAAGATTGCTACAGGTACTTTATTTGGAGCAATCGATCTCTGACATTGGGCACAGATCGGTCAGCATATCGGGAATATCTTTCCTGTCTATCCCATTTAGGGTAGAAAATATTCACTGGCAACATCTAACCTTGGTCAAAGCTTTTGTTTTATTATCTTTATTGGCATATATCCAAAATAAGGCCTATTTTGAGAAGTTGATCATGCATATGGATTTAGCTTTGGCCTAAGCTAGAATTTTGCTTTTAAATTAGGGATTAGTTGCTCTAAAATTCAACCAAATAAACCTCCTTTCAAACACATGGTAACCTTTTATCCTCATGGAATTGCTGCGCTCTATTCAACCAAGATGCACCTCTTAAATATATAGCATCTTTTATCCTCTTCTCTTCAGTGAAGAGAAGTAAGACTCTCTGAAACAATCTCTTCTGGACTTCTACCAATCTTGCAAACAACTGATTTGTTTCCGCCATTCAACTGTGGAAACAATCTTTTGTTTGTTTAAACAAATCCTCGACCCTTCTTTATATTGATAATAAATGGTTTCATTACATTACATTTCAAAAAAGCTTTATTCCCCTTCTGAGCATAAATATTATTGTCTACACAGAATCCTTCAATAGGTACAAATATGGCCAAAAAATCCATCAGCAGGACAGGAAAAAATAATACAATGATATTGGTGAGCATTAATTACGAAGGCCAAAAGATGAGACAAAAAGCAGAATCCATGAGCAGGACGGGAAAAAATAATACAATGATATTGGTGAACATTAATTAACTAGGAAGGCCAAAAGCAGAGACAAAAAGCATAAGTGAAGGCTATACGAAAAGAGAAAAACACTCTCGCATGAAAATAAAGGAGACAAAAAACAGAGAAGTAAAAGCTTTAGGAGAAGAGAAAAAACAACTCACAGTAGCCTTTACGAGAAGTATAAAGAGAAGAACTAAGCAGAATACAGTCAATATTTATAACAGACCATCAAATACAGTCAATATTTATAACAGACCATCAAGAAAAACAAGTGGATTGGTTAAGTCAACAGACCATCAAGAAAAACAAGGGATTGGTTAAGTTAACAGACCATCAAGAAAATTAAAAACAAGTGACTGTTAAGAGGAATCATTAGTTAAAGAAGTCATTTTTGACTAATGAAATATTCTTTGAAATCCCAAAATCCATTGATTAAAGAAGCCATTTTTGACGATTGAAATATCTTTGAAATCCCAAACCCATTAGTTAAAGAAAGTCAGATTGGTTAAAGAAGTGAAATGTCTTTGAAATCCCAAAGGCATTGATTAAATAGGTCAAATTGATTAATGCAGTCAACGCAGTCATTAGTTAAAGATATCGTCTTTACCAGTGAAATGTATCTTTGAAATCCCAAACCGATTGGTTAAAAAAGTCATTTTTTCTGAGTGAAATGTCTTCGAAATTCCAAACCCTGTGTATAAGTAGTTAAAAACTGAGCTAAAAAAAAGACGAATGATGTTACCAAAATATCCTTGCTAAAAAACACAAATGTTTTTGAAATTCCAAACCCTTCGTATGAGTAGCCAAAAAAATGAGCTAAAAGAGACCGAAATGGTTACCAAAACAGCCTGCAAAACACAAATGTAAGAAGAGACCCTAGGAAAAAGTAAGAAGAAACATTGGGAAAATCCAAAAGCATGACAGAAATTACAAAGACTCGTGGAAAAAGCCCAAAAGACAAAAATGTGAAAAAGAACCCAACACATAAAAGCTCTACTGTATCCGAAGTCCAGAGTAATAAATTCATGCTGGTCAATATTCAGATGTACCAGTTCCCAAAAGATGAGCCAAAGAAGACATATATGCTGTTATCAAAAAATAACTTTGCAAAACACAAATGTCAGAAGAAACATCGGGAATATCCAAAAGCATATCCTGACAAGAAAAGGAGCTTCATAGGAATTACAAAGACTCGGGAAAAGCACTAAAAACAGTAACAATGTGGAAGAATCAAAAACATAAAATCTCTCCTGTGTCCAAAGTCCAGAGTGATAAATTCATACTAGTCATTAATTTAGTACCATGGTCATTAAATTCATGCTAGTCATTAATTTAGTACCCTGGTCATTAAATACATGCTGGTCAGTGAAGACATTGTCAAAAGAGCTCTTATGAAGAGAGGAGAGAAGATAATGAGAAAATTGCGCTGACAAAATGGAAAGATCGACCTGCGAGAGTGTTCTGCCAGATATGAAGCATCTTACTTTTAACACAATTTCCAAGGAGTAATCATTCTGCCCATGAGCAATGTCACTTTATACAGTCGCCTTAAACCCATAAATGATACAGTAGGTGTCGCTCGAAAATTCTACACTCATAAATGATACAGTAGGTGGCATACTTTCCATAAACCGTGGAGACTGCAGTACCTAACCCAGCTTTTAAAAATCAAAATATTACAGCTGATAAGATGGTTGCCATAGCTTGTCTACTGTCGCAAGACCATTGGAATATAATGGTAAACACAACAGAGGCCAGTGAGGCACAGCATCCCTTCAGGAAAATGAGGCAATATTTGTTTCAGGAAAATAAAAGTAACGCACCAACTCAATGAAATTGCTGGCATCTTTCCTTCTGCTGTAGGATTGCAACAGCACAAGCTATGAAGTCTTGTTAACTTGCATTGAAAAATGGACAAGAGTTACTAAACCACACTAACAGAAAGGATTGGCTGTAAAACTAGCCACTGGCAGAAAGATTGGCAAGCAGCTTGAGATGGGAATCCATTCCCATCTTAGCATTTAGTAATGCTGCTACATTTAAAACCTGTACCATATTTCAAAATGAAAGAAGATGCCCCCATAAAAGTACCCCAGCCCCCAAAGCACAGCAAAAATAATCACAATTCTATAGAAACGAGATAATTAACGCTAAACAAATAAGCTTTATAACTATTCATTCAATACTAGATTGATAAACAGCTCATGAAAAAAATAAAATAAAAAAATAGCGACGTTATAATAACATAACAAAAAGCAAGACTGCAATTTCTCGACGATCGAGAATGGTCCCATTCACAATATATAACAAGTTCAACAACTTAACAGTATTACAAAATAGTAAGTACAAGATATCATAGGATTTACAATAAATGTCTTCTTGCTTTTCAAAAAGAGAGCAATGCCAAGTAGGCTTTACAATTAGTATCACAACACAGTTCGGCATGGCATAGCAAAAACTAATCTCATCAAAAATAAGACTCCAAGGTGGTGTTATAACTGATGCCATAACAACCATGAAAAGGAAAAGGCGTTTGATACCAACCAAACTACAAAATGAACAATAATCCCATGTAGGATTTTCAGCAGAAAAACATGGTGTTGCAAACATTTCGGTGCAGCACAGGGAGTTCAGGTACAGGGGCAGTGTATCCTCCTCCTCCAGATGCCACTGACCCTTCCCCTTTTCCAGATCGCGAAGCTGTTTCTGAAAGATCCTCTGCCTTGAGGAATTGTTGCATCTGACTCGCAGCTAGATGCGCATAGTTTATTGGTGCAACTGCACATCATCAAACACATAATGATCAGAACNNCATAGTTTATTGGTGCAACTGCACATCATCAAACACATAATGATCAGAACAGCAGATAAATGACATTCCAAATGTATAAATACTACAAACAATCATGGTCCTTAGTACGATTAACATCTTAACCTGAAGAGATTGCGGTCGTACTTCTTTGATACCTGCAACCAAAGAAATTCAGATTACACCCTGTAAAGAACTAACAGATTTGCATTCTAACATCAAAAGACAAAAACATTAAGATAAATAGTGGACAATAACCTGAAGATCATCCACACTAAATTCATCCAAACATCACAATGCAAACATTAAGGATCGTTTCTTACACATAAGATAGAGCGTGGACAAGAATCTGAAGATCATCCACACTAAAATCATTCTCATCCAGTAAGACATGATAATGAGTAGGCCGTGATGTTCCCTACAACAATAAATCATTCAGCAAAGCAAAACGTCAAGAAACTTGGACTTCCAAAGCTTCCATCCCATCAAGGTTCAAAAGCAAATAGCAAAACCACTAGATCAATAACAATTTACCCATATCATAGTACTTACTATTGGGCCGGCCTGAGGACACAAGTAAAAATCAAAATTTCTAGGATGACAAATCTGGGCATCTACAATAGTCCCTGCATCCAAAGCACAGAGAATTCACTGCTCTGTTTTACTTCAATAAAGACTGGAAATACAAAGGAGAGCATCTAAGTATTCACATGTAGCCCGGGAGATTTTGAACTGTGGGTCAATAACGATTCACAGTAGTGATTTGGATACCTACATGATGACTGATTCTAACAAAGTTGTATTTATCCAAATGATAAAATTTATAGAGAATACTAACCTGGCTGCACATTGCCTGGACCACCACTAGGGAATAGCTTTGTGTGATGATTCTTCTGTGCAATAATCAGTGTGACTTTAGGCTTATAACCAGCCTCTATGTGATTGCATGCCTGGTAGATCAAATAACCATCTATAGTTTAAACTGAGGAAAGTTAAAACACATAAATGAGAAATTTGTCACTTCCAATTACAAATTGAATGAACTTGGATAGAAAGTTAAAATAACCTTATATATAGCTTGTAACTCAACATTCAGGACCTGGTCAAATTGTGATTCACTGACTCCATCTCTGTAATAATGACCACATTAGTAACTGTCCAAAATTTTCAAAATAACAAGAAGACTAGCACATTAGATCACATACGTAGATAATTATGAACAAACATCGCATCACAGAAGACAAACTGTATCTGGGGCACACTTTGGGCAGAGACTAAAATTACATGGTAATTCAATCAATGTTTGCAATCCTTGCTTCAAATCAATTCATGAAGCATTCCAACAACAGCCCTCTGTACTAGGGTTGCACACATTAGTTGGGGCATACTCTGGGCAGAGACTAAAACTACATTGTCGTTCAATCAATTTTGTAATCGTTGTTCTGCAATGTAATAGACAGAGACGACTACTATTCTATATTAACTTCTCAAAACAACTGATGAAGCATTTCAACAATACCAAGACCCGTGTCCTAGGGTTGCACATAAGGGTAGGCATAGCATTGTTTCTAACTTTATTTAGATTAACTATGACAGACAAGTCCTGCTGCCTTGGCCAACCAATATACCTCATATCATTAACCACATACCTGAAGACAATCATTTGCTGCGGTTTTCTTTCTACATTAGGTGGCGGATTGCATGATTGGTAGAAGTCCACAAGTAGTTCACTGTGTAACCAATATAAACAAGACGATAATTTGATTAATGTCCAACTACTGACAACAAAAAGGTCAGAGCGACTGCTAAATGAAAAGATAAAATATGATCTTTGCATCCTACGTTCGTTAATGATATCTGTCAGTCACCTTATTACATACTCGAAAGCATCATTCTCTTGCCTATATTGATTTGCAGGTAGGACAATTCTTCCCAAAAATGTCGAGAGAATAATAAGGTTCCAATGAAATAACAAGCATAGAACTACCTGATCATGCCCGCATCCTTTCCTGAGGGCAACGGTTTGTACAAAGCTTCAATCATCTCAACCTTGGGTGATTGAGTTCTCACTGAAGCTCTATATCTTGAAATCAAGGGCCATTCTCTCGATGAGACGACCTGCCAACATATTTGTTTACAAAAATAAATACCTTATGAATTGTATCGTGAATGACAGTCTATTTAAAAAACACTTACAAAAATAAATACCTTATAAATTGTATTGTGGATGACAGTCTATTTAATAAACACAGCGTCTAGATACAGATAAGAAAGGTTTTTTAGTCACAATCAGGTATACAGAGGAATTATATACATTTTAAGAATAAATATGCATCCTAAAAAATTATGAAATAAAAACACTGAAAATTTACATCTCCGGATATATTTCAGTCTAAATTGCTTTCAGAAACTCAGAAATGCAGACTTCTAAGAAACTCAGATTTATGAATTGTTTTAGACAGGGGGAGGGGCTAATTAATTGACAAAAGGTAGGGTTTTGGGGCCCTATGCAGATCCTGGGTAGGTAACATAGTTTAAAACTAATGAAGCACCTTGTGACACGAGATAAGTAAGTCACGATTAAAAAAATCAAATAAACAAACATACAATCAATTCTAAAAAAAAATACTTGTAAGCTCTTACAGGAAGAGAGAAAAATATACATGAACTCCCTCCCTATAATGCTAAGGGTCAACTTTGGAACAGCAATGGATCCAAAGAGGGCAGAATGAGAATAGTACACTGCAAATATCGAAGAAAAAAAATACATCAAGGGTCCATAATAGTTTTCCCAAAGCATAGCAACGCCCAACTTTAATACCCACCCACATCATTGACCATCATTGTACCAAATCTTTGACAACAAATGAACAAGCAACTATGAAGTATGACAAACTGATAACGCAAGATTATTTAGTTAAAATATCAAATAGCATAATTCTAACCTACGTACAGAATAATTAATATCACATTACATAATTCAGGCCTACATACAGAAACAGTTGTACATGGCACTATAACTGCAGCAAAGACAGACTTACAAATATGGAAAACTGGACTGGACAACAAATGTTAAAATGTAGATAGAATATATATTACATAAAACATTAACAGAAAATAACATATATTAAAATTCACCGTGTCCCTCCATTCGAGCCAGAAGCCTTGATAACATGTTAAAAATGCATACCGCTGAAATTGAAGGTGAATCTGCATGTCCTGGAGAACCGTGTGAAACATCCATCCCAATAATAATTGTTGGTTTCGTGGATATCTTAGGTATCTTATGCGCAAATTCCACAGATAAAACAGAGTTGAGGCCACCAACCTGAAGGACAAAACAACAGTTCCAGAAATATCAACATACAAAAACAAGGGCCTTGCCTGAAAAGGCAAAGGTATACCTAGTAAACTTTAGACAGGTGAGGCTACCTTCGCATTTATTTTCAAAGCCACATTTGTTAAATATTGATCATTGACTTTCCTCATATTCGGAGGGGCAATACATTGATTAATGACCCCCAAATCTGCCAGGAACTTCCTCTTCCAAGGCCCTAAAACAGGGAATAAAAATGTTTAATCCGAGATGCTACGAAGTTGCGAAATCTAGTTAGCATCATAAAAAGTAAAAACTAGAAACGTTCATTAACACAAAAATTACACAATCACCATAAAGATCACTGTTCTTCCTCTCTGGTAAGATGCAGAGCAGAAATTGAGGCGGCTTTGGAAGTCTAGACTTCATCTGACTTAGCATCCTTTCAACCCTGTCAATAGGGTTTCTATTTCTGTCTTGCGGACTTTCTTCCAAAACCCCCAAACAGTCGGCCATTACCTAGAGTAGACATGTCAATTATGCAATGTCCCAAAATTGAAATGGCTAACTGCAATTGTTTAATTCATATGTAGATAACATACCAATCCTCTTCTGCCACAACATTGCTGAAGCTCACGTGCCATATTCGTTATTTCATTTGAACGAATTCTTGAATTGAAACATGCAATTGCCCAGTCTCCAATTTTAGAAGGAAACCATCATTTTTCTTTCCGTCTAGGATTACTGTTATATTTTTATCAGTTTCGGCCATCCCTCCATTCTTAAGTATTTCATCCAAAGCATTCAATACAGGAACTGTCAAATCTGGGTGTTGATGTCATGCAAGTACCTCAAGTTCTAATGAAATGGAATGCATCGGCTCCATAAGTAATGGAAAAATATCAT
The DNA here is from genome assembly GCA_900067695.1 of Picea abies. NCBI lineage: Eukaryota > Viridiplantae > Streptophyta > Pinopsida > Pinales > Pinaceae > Picea > Picea abies. The sequence continues at coordinate 7,998 of CBVK0102064081.1, forward strand.
GAGCTACCATCATGTTCTTTTAATAAACCTTCATCAAGCTTATAGGTAGCGCTTCAAAAATGAATCCATGGTGGTTTATTTCACTTCTGGGTAAAGCTCTGCTGTAGCTTAATCTGTACTGTCTCATTCATGTTCATACTAATCCACTGCCTGATAAATGCCCAGAACTTCGATAGATATAGCATCAACACAAATTTGGTCTATTTCCAACGAGAGTACAACGGTCGCTTCCTTGGTTCTCGATAACGAAGACAACGCCACTGCAATTCTCATCATGCATATTGTTCATCAGAACTTCTCTTCCGGAATCAAATCCTGTTCCTTCTTGAGCTTCGTGGAAATGAGAGAGAGCGAGTATGTTCTATCCATCGTCGTATCTGGATCTTCTTTGCAGCAAAATGGTGAGGTTGTGTGGGCTGTCAATGGAGATAAGCCCATGTCATAGAACGGGATCCTGGAGCTGCAGTCTGATGGGAATCTGGTGCTCTCCGACTTGATTAATGGCGGGTCATCATCTTCTGTTTCTGTTCTCTCATTGCCATTTGAAAGTGTGTTACAGTTAATGGTATACCAAGAAGGCTTCTCTTCTTGAAACAACGGGTGGCTGCAAAGCTTGGGACATTGAACTATCAATGCATATTTGCATGTGGACACGTCTTTAATGGGATTAATTGATGGTAGATTGGGTTCTGCACATAGAAATCTCACCTCCGTCTCTCTTGGCTAGTTTGTAAGGTCACAAAATATACATGTGCATGATACCTTTGAGCAGCAGTTTTGGAACGAGGCTCTTTCTGAAGGGACACATCTGGTGAATTCTGACGCAAAGCTACAGTAGCATCCTTATCATAAACACCCAAAACGAATTCGTGAATTATCTTTTTCTCCTCTTGGTGAAATTGCCGCACTTTTTCTTGGTAGCAGAACTCATAAGACCGCCACCCTTCATGTCTTAGGAAGCAATCGTTGTTCAATGATTCAAGAAGCTCATCGGGAGTCTTTGCCTTACTCTATTTATCTGTTACCAGAGTAATTACAGATGGAGGTAATTAAATAGAGAGGTAATTATCCACAGAGAGAGAGACTGGATGCCCACAGCTCGGAGATGGTTAACAGGCGAAATATGCGTGCAGTTATTAGGGTTTGTGATGAAATATGCGGGCAGAGTCATGTTGTTACTTCAAAACCTTGCAGCGCCAAAACGATCGTGCCTCCTACAGAATTTCTTGAGCTATTGGGACATCCTTTGCAAAGACTGGAGTTTCAGAGCGATTCATGAAACACCTGTGCGCGTTGTGACAGTTCGACTAATTTTGGGAATGGTAGCCATTTTACTTAGCACTGTGTGTGCTCTAACAGATGGTGCGTTTCTGGTCTTAGGATCTTGGTGACTGCCAGGTGCTATGACAGTTTTTTTCAACGGGTGTTTACGCCGAAAATTATTCCCCAGAAATTAGAATGCCACCTCCGTTTGAAAATATCCAACTCACTGTAAGATTGCCGAGTTTTACATGGCGAATTCAAATCACAATAATGACTTTCCTCATATTCGAAGGAGCAATACATTGATTAATGACCCACAAGTCTGCCAGGAACTTCCTCTTCCAAGGCCCATAAAGATCATTGTTCGTCCTCTCTAGTAAGATGCAGAGAAGAAATTGAGGCGGCTTTGGAAGTATAGACTTCATCTGACTTAGCATCCTTTCAACCCTGTCAATAGGGTTTCTATTTCTGTCTTGCAGATTTTCTTCCAAAATCCCCAAACAGTCGGCCATTACCAATCCTCTTTTGCCACAACATTGCTTAAGCTCACGTGCCATGTTCGTTATTTCATTTGAACGAATTCTTGAATTGAAACATGCAATTGCCCAGTCTCCAATTTTAGACGCCCGAACCATAGTCTGAGAACAGGTGATTAGGATAAAATAAGAATCTAGAGTGAGTTCGTTTGAAATCAAATTTTCCAAAACTTCTCAAGGCAAATACCTTGTTGTTAAAATTCCAACGACCATTCCTTGGAGCCTCTTCCATCTTCCCAAACTTCAGCTGTCGAGAAACCAAGCAATAGTGAGTGGTTAGAGATCCCAAACTTCAGCTGTCGAGAAACCAAGCAATAGTGAGTGGTTAGAGATAACACTGATCTCCAATTATGATACACATGAGAATCTATAAAATGGCTGAAATACAAGTTCAGCTCAAATAATAAGACGCTCCAAAAAAACACACATAAACCATAAACCCTATCAAGCTTCCATTCCTTCACATAAAATACTGGAATTAAATTTTATTCCACAAAATAAAATGCTACGAGTTCAGGGCCGAAATCTCACTTCACAGGTACATAGCACTATTCCCTCGGCTATGAAAGCACAAAAAAAATCATGCAGCCCTTTATTGAATAGATAAAAGGCAATATACATCTCTACGCAGTACTCGTATCTCTACGCAACAACAGCATTCTAACTATAAGCCAACATTCAAAAGATGAGATGTATACAGTTCTCTTTTAGGTGCCCAGTTAATTGGGAACGGGGATCAGCAGTCTAACCATGATGGTTGATCACAGCAAGGCAACCAAAGGGGCAAATCTAAGCAATCTATGATGGTTGATCACAGCAAGGCAACCAAAGGGGCAAATCTAAGCAATCTAACAAAGCATGATGGTTGTTTAAATATAACATAACCATGATGGTTGTTCATAGCAAAGCAGCCAAAGGGGCAAATCTAAGCAATCTATGACAAATTTCAGAATACTTAAAAAGTCCAAAGGCCTTAAATATAACAAACCAGTTTTTCACTTAACAAATCAAAAAGTTTATACTTCATGGAAAACAAGCAATATAGTCTTCAGACAAATCAATTCATAAATGAAATTGCACGGTAGATTATCGTGGTACTACAACTTATAATTCAAAGAAAACCAAACCAAAGGGATTACAACATGAAAACCAAACCAATCTTAACCAATGTTTCTGGGTATTTGGCTAGCTCTGCACCAGCAGATGCCTCATTAGAATCCCCTGGGTTAGACGCACACTGTTCTACACCCGGTTCAGAAAGAATGCCATCCACTAATGTGGAGATGCATCCCTTGGGTTTTCCCACAAGGTTTTCCTTAGAAAAAAAATTCAAACAAACCGATTAGATAACACATAACATATACACTTTGTCCAGAATGATCATCTAGTTAATCAACATGTAGGTTTGTAACAGAATATTCTACATAAATCATACATATGATCTTCCATATACCAAGAATATAATATACATCATGATAACATTTAAGACAAAAGAGAAACAAATATACATCATGATAACATTTAAGACAAAAGAGAAACAAATATACATCATGATAACATTTAAGACAAAAGAGAAACAATCCCTTACCGTGGGTGGGTCGAGAACTCGACCATCTAAACGTACCAACTGTTTATCAACATTGATATTGCAGGCCTTCAATAATGGGTCAGAATTGTAATTATTCACATCCATTGCCTGCATCATTAAACATTATGTCACGATCTATGTCATGTTGAAGAAATCAAATCTACTCCAGAGTCCAAACAAAACCATACTTGCCTTCAGTAACACTTGCATTCGTTCATCTGGCTTTTGTCTGGATTGCTCCACAAGTGATGTGCGTTGTTGAGTAGAAAGAGCCTTAGTATATCTCTGTCCCGGGAGGATTTTGCAAAGCTAACAATTGGAGAAAACACGCCCATTAGATATCAATATTTTTCTTTGGCAATGTTCACTTGAACGAGCTCCTGATGAAGAAACCAATGCATAACACCAGAAAGATTATATTACTGACCTCTATCGGAAGATAATTGGGTCGTTTTTTTCTCCCTACATCCAAGCATGGAAGATCAGCTGAAAACTGCAAAGGAGTTTGTTTTGTATTTACAAAGTAATCATGCACCGTCACATCCACTGTTTGAGGAGGCTCTTCTTGGCTGCCTTGGCTTCTTACTCTCATTGAAAAGAGTTGTTCTTTGCACGGTTTTTCACTTAAACCAAAGATCTTAAACTCCATATTAGTGTGTACTATTGTAATGCGTATTCCTTTTAGCACTTACTATGAGAGGGTCCTGTATAATAGCCTCGAACAAATTTTGAGATTTCAAATATTCTCTAGCTTGCGAGTGCAAAAGAGCTTCCTGATATGTTTGTGTCAATCGGGATTCCTGAGCTTCTTTTGCTGGTGGCAAAGGCTCCCATTGACTCTTTGATTCCGTGTCATTGATGGCAGCAAATCGAAAACATCTTCATTTGGTTTGCTTAAATTACTCGCCAATAAAGCTTAGCTTTTGCCACACCTTTGACTATTATTGTAATTGTACGGGCCGCCTGCTCCACAACATGCCAGTAAAACATTCGTCTGCAATCCAAAGGATTGGGGAGACTGTAAGATTCTCAGAGTTGCGTTGTAATAGTCTGCAAACACGACTTTAACATCTGGATGTTAAGCTTGCAATTCTGCCACTCGCGTCCTAAGAAGATCGTTTCCTTTTTGTGCAAAAGTATTAAACCTCGTCATACACCCCATTCTGTCCAGTGGTTCTCCAAGTCCTATTGCATATTGTGTTAAATATGCCACAGAACAGCCACTCGGCAAGTTGTTCTGAACTAAAATCTTGCTTGTGCCGCCAACTGTAATCAATGTCTACAACGCGTTTATGATCTTATCAATGACTAAAGGGACAAAGGATTGGATTTCTTGCATCGGCCTTTGCTGCAAGAATGGATAATTGTAGTCGTTTCCGCCGATCGCCCCCATCAGAAACAATGCATTTGCAAAATGCTTGTTACAGGCTCTTCCTCGGTAGGTTGCACAAATTTTCTTGGATTTGAGAAACGCTTATCCCTTTGGAAAGCTCCAATCCTCATGATGAAGAATGACCTATACTACAGGATTCTATAAAATCTGTTGTTCAAACCCACTGAATTTTCTTGATGTTTTTCGACATCTGATCATTAGCAGAACCTGAACACATGTGATAAATCCTCGGAGCATGGCGCATGTTTGGCAGCATAGTTGATTTTGAGATCTGTTACAACAGTTTGATTAGTTTACTTGCTGCAAAAATTTTAATAGGATAGTTGCTTGCTTGTTTGTTTGTTTACTTGTTGTTTCTCATTAATTTGAAATAGATTGACTAGACTAGTTTACTGTTGCTATTGTTCATTAAGTTGAAGAGATTAGATAGATGGTTTTCTTTTACTCATTATATTGGTTAAGTTAACTTGTTCATTTTAGGGTTTTCATTTGATTCTTTAGGACAATCCATCGATCTGTTGATCAAAATTATCTTAGGGTAAATAGTTTAAGTTCCTTGATAGGGTTTTCTCATTGATATTCTTTTCTTAAGTAGATTAGCCCTTAGATAAACCATTTCCTTAGTTAGACTATACTATCTCTAGTTTTTCTGCGTTGACACATATAATGCTACAACTCTATGTTTAATTACCCCGGGTTGAATATTTAATTAAGGATTTTTAGTGCATATAGAACACCCATAAATATGAGAATCGACACTGTTGGCTGACACAGAGATCTCGTCCCTGGTGAAGCCACCCGATGTTGTATGGCTGTGGGTGTGGTGTTGTCGACAATCTCAACTGTTTGACGACCTCTTCTTATATGAGCTTCTTCTGACTTCCACTATCACCAATAAAATGTAGTGGGGTCCCCTTCACCCACATCTGTGGATGAAAAAGGCGCTCCCCCTCTTCAGGATCTGTTGGTTTTCTGGTTGAATTGTTGCAGTCGCGACAATAGTAGTGGGGTCTCGGTCGATGATCTATCTTTTGTCAGTATTTTCTGAATCAGATTCTGAATCAGGGATCATATCCTTGTCTTTGATTTCAACCACCAATGATTGTTTTGAGCAAAATTCATCGGTGTTGTGCCAAGGGATTTTGTGAAAATCGCACCATTTTTTGGTGTCCTTCTTCATCTTCCCGTGACCCTTATTTTCCTATGTCTTGGACTGGTTTTCGAGAGACTATTTTTCTTTATCATACTTTGGTTTTTGTAGATTTGAAGACCCAAACTCCCATTTGTTCTGGTGCTTAAATTTCTTATCGATTTTAACAACATATCGATAAGCAGCACCGAGTTATGAGATGTCCAAAAAATCCATTTCAATTTGGATGTATCTGTGTAGAACCACACGTTATTTCAAAACCAAATGTCGTTCGAAGTCTTTGATACCCAGCGTGGTATGCAAGGTATGAAAGGTAATGGTGAACTCTAGAACTGCTTGGCCCCTCTCTTGTCACAATGTGGTCCATCTCATATACTGCTCCTCATAGTTTTCAACAGGGTAATATTATTCCTTTAATGTGTCCACAAAAAAATCCCAAGTGGGATCGGACCCATATATTCCAGACTCTTCTATGGAAATTTTCTCCTAGGAAGTTTCCCACCAATGTTTGACATGGGGGGGAGCTTTAAGGAGTGTGAAGGTGATCTTTTCCCTATCGAAAAAATGGTGACCAAAGAAAAAACCTTCTAACAGATTTAACCATTTGTTTATGGCATCCGCATCCATCTGGCCTTCAAATATGGGAATATCAAAATTAACCTATACCTTGAAAGGAGAGGTTCTTCCAAAGTGGTTGATTGATGAATATGCACATTTTTATATTGGCAGGCATTGAAGGATGTGGGAAAAATTTTCCATCATTTTGTCCCTCTGTCGCGTGAGAGCTTGCTCAAGCAACAAACCAGTTAAAAATTAATGTCCTGGCGAACCATTATCATTTCAAAACTATAATTATGGAGGGAAACAATTATACTAAATCAAATGTTATTTATATAATTTTTAAAATGGATTCAAGTATACACAACAAATTGGCACCAAAAAAAAAACAGACGGAAAGAATTTGAACCGTTACCCATATTAAGAGAAAGCCCACTCTGTGTAGGCCTGAAGCTGATATGATAGCCCCTGCATCCGGTAACACCTCCTCCTAGTTCAACCAAAGGAGCAAAACTCCAATGAAAGAAACTTTGCCTCACCAACAAATAGCCTCTGCGAAAATAAAGAACGAAAGTACTTTAAAAAAACATGTTAAAGCAACACACGAAAATGAATTACAAAAAATCTGGCATACCAACATCAGTTCAAAACAACGCACACATAAGCAAACCCTTCAATCCGTTAATCTAATGAAGATGAACAAGTACGTACTTCCTAGAGGCATGTTGTCTCAGAACTATATCTAAAACCCTCAATGCATCTTGGGCTTTATCAGAAACCTCCCCTTGAATAACAGCCTGCAGAGCTTTCATTGAGATCTTTGCAGCAAATGTAATTTCTACCTTGAATTTCTCCCCTCTATCTTCTCTTCTCTTTTTTGACTGCTCAATCTGGCTGGGGCTTTCATCTTTAATAGGCCTAATTAATAAAACACAGTAATTAAAATGAACAAAATGCATAACCATTACACTGTCATTCATCTTTAATAGGCCTAATTAATAAAACACAGTAATTAAAATGAACAAAATGCATAAGTATTACAGTCATTATTATTTAACAAAGAAGCATAGAATTATGACGTTCAAAGAAGCATAGAATTATGACGTTCAAAGAAGCATAGAATTATGACATTCAAATACTAATGTGTGATTCTTAGTCTTCCAACTGTGTGTTGTCTAATTGTTCTACTTTTTGGCCCTTTTCACCAGAATCCCGCAATATAAATCTGCACAATCTGTACAAAATCACAACTTTCTGTTGTTTAAATTGTATTATGGATTCAGCGTGTCGAAAAACGAAAAACCCCTGGGGCACTCGGATTATAAAGAATTAACCAAGTGCTGAAAACCAACCCCTGGGGTCAAAAAACGAAAAACCCCTGGGGCACTCGGATTATAAAGAATTAACCAAGTGCTGAAAAACCAACCCCTGGGGCACTCGGCACTCATATTATACAGAATTAACCACTCAATTCTACAGATCCAATCCAACAATTGCTCGCAGGATTTTAGGGAAAATTAAACAAAAAATATCCTAAAAAAAAGCCAAAACGTAGAACAACAGAGCCAAAACGTAGAACAACAGTTAGACAACGGCCTAAAACTGTAACTAATGCTTAGACTTCAAATAATAAATTATCATGTCAAGAGTTTGCAACCGTTTATAGTGAATCCTAAACTCTGCACCATCCCCGCCATCATCATGAATAGTGAATCCTTAAACATGAAACCTAAACCTCGTATCCTAAAGTAATAATTAGTAAACTGAAACCCCTAGAGCAATACAAGCTGATAATTATCTTCGGTAATAAATCATGACCCTCTAACCCTCAGCCTTAAGCCTTATAAACATGCATCTTCTATTTCAGATATGAAATAGAAGATAATGCTTACATTTTCAACAGCTAAAAGCTAAAACACGCGATAGAGAGAAGACCTTATAACCCAATCAGACAGGTATACGTTGTAACATGACCACTACTAACAAGAGTAGGTAGAAAATGTATCGACAGAGGATCCCAATGAAATGTAAAAATTTTAAAACTATATGCTGTAAAAAATTTAAAACTATATGCTATAACACACAAAGAAAGAAAACCTTATAACCCAATCAGACAATTACACATTGTAAGATTGATAGTCACTACTAACTAGAGTCGGTATAAATTCGTACATTCTTGAACCCTCTTCATCTTGGGTAAGGAGATTACTAACTAAAGTATGGACAATATCATTACCTTCTTGAGCTCCTTTCGTCATCAATAACAACACAGTGCATAATATCCTTACCTTCTTGAGCTCCTTTCGTCATCAATAACAATAATGCATTCAATGTTGTTGTTTCTGAAAGGCCCAACGGTAAACAAACTGTTCTCTCCATCGTAAGCAAAATCTTTGCCATCCAGTTCAGTGGCACCATATACTTCTTTGACTTTATCCATAACTTTCCTGCACAATATCTTACTAACAACATAGGGTTCTTTACCCCCACGTTCAACACGTTCAGAAGCAGTGATTTTGACCTGCAATCAAATTACGAAAATCTATCATTTGCCATACTAAAATCTAATAAATAAGACAGATCAGAGAGCCATTAGAATCATGGAATTTACTTACATCGTAGTGAAATGAATCCTGGAGATTTGAAAAGCTTACTCTGAAGTGATTACAGAGTAACTTAACAGGTCTACCAGCTCGACCGTGTCCAGGTCGTTTAGTTAGAACAACACGAGGAACCTCTTGTAGTTTCTGTGCCATTTGAGGAGGCAGGGGGGGTGGGGGTGGCAGAACTTCAACAGCCTCACTGGAAGAAGGCCCGAGCAGTGTTTCCATTTGAGGAGGATTTGGGGGAGAGGATGGCAGAACTTCAACGGACTGACTAAAAGAAGGCCCTGCTCCATCACCCGGGCCTGAAATATCCTTGGACTCCATTGTAAAACCTGTGCTCAAAACACACAACCAAACTGGATCAAGATTATTGACTCACATTCCCACAAACACTCACTTGTACAAACCTTTTGACCAGGATCCAGACTACCAAACTGGCTCAAAATTATTGACTCGCATTCCCACAAACACACACAACTACAAGCCTTCTGACCAGCATCCAGATGATTTGTTTGTCAGCTAGACACAAATACAAGAGTCTAAATATTACTTTGAAAAACTAACCTCAAAGCCAGAGAACAGCAGTACCACTCCTCAGTACACACCACCAAACTGGATCAAAATCCTTCAGTCACAATCCAACATACCCACAACTAACCAAACTGCACCAAATCCTTCAATCACATTCCCAACAAGGCCACAATTACAACCTTTTCAACATGCCCACAACTAACCAAACTGCACCAAATCCTTCAATCACATTCCCAACATAGACACAATTACAACATTTTCACCAATATCCAGATGATTTTACAATTTTAACTATAGATAATAAAAAAAACACACGCTGAATACCACAAATAAAACTAACCTCAACCGCAGAGAACAGCACTTCCACTTATGAGTCCAAACCAACCCAACATGGAAAAATTACTTAGACATATATCTATTCAGCGATAGTTTTCAAGGCAAAACTCCACAGGATTTAAAAAACCAGAAAAAGAGAAAACTAGAAAAATACAGAAACAAAACCAAGCTAAACTCTAACTAAAGACTCAACATTTCCAAACATAGAAGATAGAAAGCTCCAAAGTCTCAACATTTCCCAAAAAAGAAAGCTCCAAAGACATCTGTACATGCAATGTAGGTTCTGTAACTCCACTAAAAACTCCAAGACAATAAATAATCCAAATCCATCTCTAATAAACTTACATTCTGCTAAATAATCTAAACCCAACACAGACAAATCTCCAACAAGCTGAAATATCCAAACCCAACTCAGATAAAGCTCCAACAAACTGATGTATCCAAACCCAAATCAAATATAATTCGAAAAACGCAATGTATATCCAATTTTCAACAAAAATCACAGAGACAATTTGAAATCTGATGCTCATCCACCACAGTTTTGAGACATGAGTTTACAATTCAACAACACAGTTTCAAAGACCTGAAAATTACTCGAGAAGTTAACTCAGAGCTCTTACCAAACCGTGTTAAAGGAACACTACAACAAGCTCTGAGCTTTTACCAAACTCTGTAAAGAGAACGCTGCAGCAGCCAACACAGTAACGACTTCAAACTAGGAAGCTACAGGAAGTGTTTCATGAACATAGTACAGTGAAGTGTAACGAGTTGAATTGGCAAACTAAATAGCGAGAGGTTTAAGGTGGTTTACATCATTAAACGACACGATAGTTGCTATGAAATCCAACCCCCACTGTACACGCCGTCATTGACACGATCCTCCATAATACCCATTACAGCCATGCAATAAATTAATAGGGCAGGCAAAATTAATTAGAATATCGATTTATGTGTGTATTTAGGCCTGCGTGCATCGTCCATAAAGGATCATTTATGTGTGCTTTTTAACATTGGCATTAGTCATGTTTATGGCGGCCAAAACGAACCTAATGTCACATCCTCTTTCAAATGTTTTGTAGTGGTTTGAGATCGCTCCGTTCAAATCTTCGATCCTTCTTATAAGTCTGGTCTGGTCTGGTCGTTCAGAATAACACAGGGATTAAAATTTGGTAAAAATTATTTAGATTAATGAAATTTTATATATTAGATATAAATACTATATAATAATATAATTGTAATAAGGGTAGAATGTTTAGGCTTTATTATTTTATGGAATGTAATATTAGAGGACTCTTAAATTGCATTTTAGAGTTAGAATCCTTACATGTATGTTGTTTGAGGATTTGTGAAAGATTCTTTTATATAGCCATTTATATAATGTGTGTAAATTGAATTTGGATTAATATAGGTGAACTTCCACATCTTTACAATTATAACATATTAGGGTGGTAGACGTGGGTGGGAGTCTCTTTCATCTCGTAGGTAATATTATAGTCTATTACGCGTGGAGTTTGAGGATAGCTTCAAATGATATTGTTGAAGTGATTGTGTACAGTGAAAGAGCGCAACATCACCAAAATTGTAGTTTTTGGAGACTCTGTGATGGTTGTTCAAGGGATAGTTAAAAGAAGCCAAACCAAAAACAATCTCCTAAATGGCATAATCTATTGCATCTTATCCCTTGGCGCAAGCTTTGCAGAGTTCAAGATCCATCACATTAGAAGAGAACCCTTGGCGCAAGCTTTGCAGAGTTCAAGATCCATCACATTAGAAGAGAAATAAACCCCCTAGCTAACCATTAGTCTAAGGTTGGCTCTATGATGGAAAGGGGTGTTATAGACATAAATGGAGAAAGGTAGTCTCAAAATAATCTAGATCTAAGGGGGGTTATGCACATTCCATAGTTGCTTCCACATCGTTCCTTGTGCAACCGGACAGGTGTTATGATGAGTCTTCTTGGCTTTTGTGATCCCCCTCTCGCACATTCGGGGATTAATGTTATATGTGTGAGCATTCATTATGGCATGAGCCTCTCTGGTTTTTTAGGCGGTGTGATGGCATCAGACATGGATTCATTGTTGGTGTACAGGATGGTTTCTTTCTCTCGCTCTGAGTGGGGTTTCAAGATTTTGCGTTGGGTTTCGACGGGTGCTCTTTCTAAGGAGTGTTAAATTTGGCAGCATCGATAATCATTCTCCAATGAGAGGCCAT
>CBVK0102064083.1:0-14806 GCA_900067695.1 Picea abies
CGCCAAAAATGCCAAAAATGCATGACACGTGTCGCCTTCCGGTGCTGCCATGTGTCCTGTACAGACCTGCCACGTGTCATCTCCTAATGCTTCCACGTCATTGTACGGACGCCGCCACATCAACTGTACGGACTGACACATGTCTGTACGGACTGTACGGACAGGTACAGTCAGCATCCAAAATTTTGCTTGTTTGGCTCGGCGGACAGAATGTGATATCTTCCTCATACGGACTCCGTTTGCGATAAAAATTATACCACCGGAATCAGGAAGACGAGCCGGACGTCATGGTGTTGGTTTCGTCGGATTTCGAGCACTTTCATTTTTGAGCATTTTTCATGCCCTGACAGGCTCCTGGATCCGATTTCGGATCAATGTGTGAACTCAACCTTAGTGTCAAACTTTTCAGCTGATGCTTTCTTCAATCCTTCAATTTGTTCCTCAAATTGTTGTCCAGTCATAAGCATTGAACTTGAGATAAATTTCAGGTCTGATACTTCAATGGTGGTACGAGAAATATCCAAGCCAATAATATTTGAATATGCTTCCATTCTCTTTCATGAAACATAATCTAATTTCATTAAAAATCCCTTTAATACATTGATTCTTTCAATCCAACATGCCTTTAATTCTTTGATACATCTCTGGGAGGGTAGATCTTATTGTTTTCTCATCTAGTTCATCATCGCTAATACCTTTTCTACAAACATTGCAACTCCATCAATATAAAAACCTTCATCAGTTTTCAAATCTGCACCCAAATATTACTTAGTGTTCTGCACTATGAGGCCGAGAGAGGAAAATATTTTTTCCAACTCCCATAACTCTAAAATCAATGACATCCTTTTCTTTATATTTTCCTATACAAAATGTCGAGTGGAAATAATCAAATTTGAAATTCCTTTAACTCTTGAACGTGATCCTCTGATTTCTTGAAAACTCTTATTAGGAAAAATCATGGCAACTAGGTTAGACAGAATGGGTGGAGGTGTTATCACATATTCTTACAGGGGAGAGTTTTTTCTAGATTTGTCCCTTGGGTGGAAAAATGAGAAGAATGGGGTTAAAAGCCCACTAAATGGTGCTTATCCTAAGTCCTCCAGAGTGATGTGACCATTTGGCGTGTTGTTATAGGACGCACACAAATCTGGGCAGCTAGGATCAGTGCGCCTCAGATCGACGGTCATTGGCCATATCGGGGCCTCAACATGCGCGGTCGTTAAAAAAAGTAGAGCAGGCTGGGGAAAACAACCGTGGTTTTTTGAGGCGCTATGTGTCAGCCAAAGACATAAATCAGGCCCAAAAGTGGAGAGGAATCAAACCTATTTTCACAGCCTCGATATGAGCATGCCCTATCCCAGTCCCACAAGTGGCCACTCCACAACTGTCCTGTCGGCAACTGTCCACCACTTCATCTCTCTCCTTTATCCGTCACATACATCACTCCCCTTTCATTCCCTCACACCTTTCCTCCACTCAATCTCCCACCTGCCGCCTCTCCCCTTCTCATCTCTCGCCACCTGTGCCACCTCATCTCTTGCCTATCTTGCCCCCACAGCTTCTTCCCAGCCTCTGTGTCTCCTCCACCTAGCCATTGCACACTGAGCATCCTGTCATTGTTCCAATCATCCCACCAAACCCTCGTCCATGTCTGTTTCCTATCCATCCATGCATGCATCCAACTCAGCTCCAAGTGGAAGAATGTAGAGGCCGCCACATCTCATAGGTGAGGTGCTGACTCAGGCATTTTTTATCCTGATGAAGTAGTTATTAAGGTTGGTTGGTGGTGGTTGAACATATTTTCCATCATAAATGGAAATCCCAAGAAAGTACTGTTAGCAAGTCGACTCAATTGTAGTCATCTCATCTGAAAAATGATTGCGTCTCACAGAGATCACTTCTAACAAGAGACTGCATGCATAGTCTGTTAGGAAGCATGTAGATGTAATGCCTTCAATGCATCTACTCAAATATTCTTCTGTGATTTTGTTTTGAGTATAAATACTCTATTTGAATATTTTGTAAAAGGTCTTTGGGTTGAGCAGAGCTCCCAATCTTTAATTTGGTCCTGCCAAATTTGTTCTCTGGTTATGTAATATATTTGAGACTTTCATGTTAATAGAAGTCAACCTCCTTTCTCTTTTCATTTTTTGTCTGTAAAACTGTTTAAGACACTCGAGCATGGAGGATCTAGTCAGGGATCATTATGCTATTGTAATGGAGGTTTGATTATAGCAGTATCATGGTCAGTCTTATTCATTTCCTTGTGTTATATTTTCCTTCTCACATTGAATGGAATGGGCATGGAGGATCCATTCAAGATGTTGCAGTTGTAGGATGATGTAGGTTTGATCATATTGCAGCTACGACTGTATCCCTTGCATACATATTTCGGTGTCTAAATCTAAGCTCAAGAATTCTCTTGAGATCGGTTTCTCTAATATGAGATTCTGGAAGGACTGATGCCCAGATTAGTTTCATTCACCCTTTCTCCTAAGTCTTCCCTCTTCTCTCTCTTTAACTCAATTTACTGACTAAATTTAATGTGGTCCTCACTTCCCTATGCATTTCTTGTCCAGTTCTATGTTGAACATCTTTCATGTTGTTGAGTTTTGGCCATCGACCATCCAAATTTAAACCAACATCCACCCCAAAAACATTGATGAGTATCGAGCTTACCTCTGTTGCAATCCAGAGGTGACTTATGCCACAAACATTTTTGGCACCGTTGTCGGGTATGAATGATCTATATGGATATCGATGGCCACCCACCTTTTCCAACTCCCTCAAAATAGTTTTCTGACAATTTTGGCAATTTACTATTTTTAGCAATTTTAACTTTCAGGGTCATTTTTAGGGCCTAAGTGAAGGTTTTTTGGGATCGATCTCCTCAATGATAGCCAAAGGAATCATTGTCCTCCCAAAATTAATCTCCTCTATGATACCTTTCCAAAGGGCTATCACACACCTAAAACAGAGATCGTATGCAAAAGTTACGACCCCGGGAAGTTGATGTACTAACTCACCCAAATGAGGCCCACATAACTTTTGGCGCTTCATCTCCTAGGGTTAGGTTTTTGGATGTCTAGGGTTTTTTTCATTCTTGTTTATTGTAAAAATTCCTTCATAGCCTCATTTTAATCTTCTTCTTCCGAATGTGCACAACCATCACATCTCTTCTAAAAGATAAGCTGCCACCATTCCAACAAGCTTGTTTCTGTTGCATTTTACAGTTTCAACTTATTCCGTTATTGAATAGAAAACCAATTTTACTGTATCTATGTTATTTTGTGTTAAGAACCTATTAATAATCTGTATTCATTTCATTCTACTCATAAAATCGGGATCAATGGTATCAGAGCGGTCTTCTCCTTATCGTCTTAATGCATGTCCCCAACGAGGTTGGAGTACAAAGAGTTGGGTCTTGAGCTTGTTTCTCTTGAGGACAAAATCTCTCACATTCCCAAGTGACCTCTCATGGCAGGAGAAACGAAAGATGACAGGATAGGATATCCTTTCAAACTTTTGATTGAGGAAGCCCTCACGCAACAGAGGAACGAGATGATGGATAGTTTCAAGCAAATCCTTCAGCGGCTACCAACAGGAGACACATCTTCTTCGAACGAAGGCACCACCCCCTTCAAGGTACAAATAAACTTTGATATTCCTATATTTGAAGGTCATATAGATGTAGATGCTATAGATAAGTGGTTGAATCTACTAGAAAGGTATTTTTCTATCCATATCTTTTTGAATAGAGAAAATATTACTTTTGCACTCCTCAAAGTCATTCCCCATGTCAAAGATTAGTGGGAAACCTTCTGTGAGCAAAAGGAAACATAGGAAACCTCATTATTTTTAGTCATGACCACTTGGGAATCCTTCAAGGATGCTATTAAGGAACAATACTACCCTGTCGGAAGTTACGATGAACTGTATACCAAATGGACCACACTGCAGCAAGAAAGAGACCAAGAAGTGCCAGATTTCACAAATATCTTCCATAACTTGTGCACCAAGATGGGTATCAAATATTCAGAGAGACATATATTTCTCAAGTATCGTGATTCTCTTCATAGATACATCCATACTGAAATGGAATTTTGGGACATCTCATCCTTGGGCGCGGCCTACTGATATGTCATCAAAATCAAGCAGAAGCTCAAACAAAAAACACAGCAATTTGGGCCTGGGAACTCCTCACAACAAAAGCCAAGAAAGGGCAGCCCCAAACCATAGAACAAAGGACAGAGAAAAGATAGAAAATATCAGGACTACCAATCCAAGCCAAAAGCAAAGAAGGACACCATAAATACAAAGAAAGATACCGGGAAGTGGTGCGACTTCCATAAGAGCCCTTGGCATAACACTGTTGACTGCTACTCAAAACAGTTGCTGGTGGCCAAAGTGAAAGCCTCTGAATCAGATGTGGATTCTGAATCTGAGCCATAACTAGAAAGGGGAAGACAGATCATTGATGTGGAACCTAGTGCCACCATTGCTACCACCAAGCTCCAGGCCGGTGAACTAGACGAGCCATAAGAAGGAGAGCGCCTCTTCCATTCACAGATGTGGGTAAAAGGCACCCCACTGCACTTCATTGTTGATAGTGGTAGCCAAAAGAACCTCATCTCAGCAAAGGTCATCAAGTGGCTGGCCCTACCAACAACATCACACCCACAACCCTACACCATTGGATGGCTCCGCCAAGGAAGCGATCTCTGCGTCAACCAACAGTGTCAACTGTTGTACGACATCAAGCAATTTAAAGATGAGGTATTGTGTGATGTTGCTCCTCTCAAAGTTTGTGATGTTATTTTGGGCCAACCTTATTTATGGAAACATCATGTTGTATATGAGTCTAGGCCTCATAGTGTTATTATTTATTTAACAGGAAATTGTACAGAATACCCGAGGCAACCCCACCTAGTGTTATTTCCTTGATCTCTGCTAAGAAATGAAGGAAGGTCATCTCTCAGACGGGGACATTTTTCTTCTTTGTGATTCGCTCTCAAAATAAGCGAAAGATCACAACCACATCCAGGGTCTCTATGGCCAACCTCTCCACACAACAGAAGCAAGTCGATAAATTCATGAAAGAATACTCAGATATCTTCTCCTCACCTACAGGGGTACCTCTGCACTGCCAGGTCAAGCACCCCATCGATCTAACCCCCGACGCATCGCTTCCCAATGGGCCAGTCTATCTATTGTTCCTGAGTTTATGCTTTAAGGCTATAAATCATACCGTCAAGGCATCCATAAATGATTTAAAGGAATGATTTGGGAATAAGAGATCAAAGGAAGATTAAAGCAGAATCAGTTTCTCAACTGTCTCTGTCTTGCTTCCTGTTGTTCTTGGATGCTAATGTCTCACTCAATAGCAGCCCATGAACGTTCTAACTCAACCTGGTTAGTTGCTTTTTGTAAAATGGTATTAAATAAATTCAAGGCAATGTTGGTTTGATCCTGAAGGCCTGGTTCAATGTTGGGTTGTTTGCTACTTGGGACAATCATGGATGATAAAAATTTATTTATTTGTAAAGGGATTTTAATCAGTTTGTTACTTCAGATTTCCAGAGATGAGAACAAGAAAAACAATTTTAAAATCCAAAACAGTAATGTAAACACATTCGAGACCGTTTCTTGGTTTTGTAATAGTTTCGAGAATTGTAAACAACAAATAAACACTACAGAAAAATATGAGGATTTAATCAAGAAAGAATCTCATATTTCAATAGACAATGATGAAAGAAAAAACGAGGTTTCTAACAAGAGTTAAGTATTAAGGAACAAAAGTTTTACAGGTCTTAAAATTACTAAAAGCGATTTTAGAGGAAAAACTGTATATCATTTGACATCCAAACCTATCTAAAATATAAATCAATGATCTATATAATTTCAAATTGATTACTTGTTAGAAAAACATTAAAAGGAAAAATTCAACAAAGTATAATAAACAGGGAGAAGACACATAGCTACAAAGTTGCAGGATCCAGAATCTCGTTTGTGATCTATATTGTGATGTATTTGAAAAATGATATTACGAAATGGCTCTCTCCAAAAATTCTGAAGCCTTTTCTTAGCCTTTAGAAACTATATTTATACATTTTCATCAAAGTTTCTCGTTGGTGACTAACCAACTTCCTAATATTTCGGTTACATAAAAATAATGTCAACCGTTTACAATTTCTTTTTAATTTCTAATAATAAAAACATTTAAAAGGGTTTTAAGCTTGCATTGACGAACTTCCTTTTCCCTCATCAATACACTGAACGCATTTTCCTAAAAACTTCACAAAGATCCTGGGAGCATCGGGTATCTCATTTGCTTCAAATGAGAAAAATCTCTTCTGCAATTCGGGCAACCGACTTTCTATCATCCTTTCTGTGAATTTAACAGTTTTCAACTTTAGATTTGAAGTCACCATCCACTTATTGATCTCTGTTATATTGATCAATTTAATTTTAGGAATCTATGTTTTCATTTTCTCTAGCTCTTCTTTTAATCTTAGCTGGTGCTTGGCAATATTAATTTTGCCTGATAATCCAGAACAGTCATCTGTTCCGATATTCAATGAATCTCTTTCAAAGAGATCGAAGATTCCCTAGAAATCCTCATTAACTTCTCTTGTGATTCATTTATATTCAACCAGTTTTGTTTCCCACACTTTTATGATTATGTCCCCGTTAACCTCTTCAGAAATAGATAATTTCCGAGTCTTACCAATTTCTTCTTTCGATGAGAAAGCCACTGCCTTCTGAAAAGTTGTTCTAGCTTATTTCGCCTCCCTTTCTTTCTGGAACACATTCTCCAAAGACTTATTTGATTCTTGAAAATAATTTTGGATTACTTCCAGATTCAACAACACTTTCTGTTGTTCTTCCTCTATTCTTAAATATATCTCCAATGCTTGTGTCTTGAAATTTTCAAGTTCTATTACCTGGTTAGTAATAGAAATAATCTTATCTTGCAAATGTGTGTTTTCTTCTCCCATCTTTCGAACCTATTCTCGTGTGACCTGTATTAAGTGTTTTGCCTCATCCAAGTCTTTATTCAATTTCTGGATTTCTTGCATATCCTTTAGTCTAGATTGTTCTAGACCCTTCTGTATTCCCCAACTAATATTTCTTTCGTTTTCTTTTAGTTTGTCTTGCAACTGGATTATTGTTTGGTCCTTCTGTTCAAGCATAGTTGTTAAATTGCCTACATAATACAAGTTTGTTGATGCTATAGCACCCATTGTACCTTTTATTTATGTAGAAAACTCTCCATCCTTTAATTTCTTTCCATCTATAATAACTCTATGCTTTTTAATCGTTCCTTCTCCTCTTGGATGAATTTCTTGTTTCAAGACTGCTCTTTGCTTTTTACTGAAAAAGTAATCTGATGGGGGGATTTCATCTCTTGAAATCGGCTCTAGATCACTAACATATAAAAATACTTCATGGGGGATTCCAAAATTCGACTGTAATGGAGTTAAAGAGGTGATAGGACTACCAAGTTCAGTTGAAGTTGTTCCTCCTATCTTTTTTGGAACATTCTTCATGATTTCTGGAATTTTTTCTGGCTCTTTTCCCTTATCCATTCTTGATTATTTTGTTTGAAAACCCTCTTCATCATGGGAAGGTATCTTAGTATTCTTCAAGTTACCTTTGTCATTTTCCTTACCCTGAGTATTAGTTTCAAACCCTGGAGGGGGTTCTTCCTATTCTGGCGATGGGGTCGAAATTTTACCCTGTAAAATCTTAGGTAGGCAGCTTCGCCTATGGCTTTGAAAATATGCGAATCCATTCTATGAGTCAGGTGGAAAGGCCTGGACTCTATTCATCACTTCTTCATAAGACTTAACATATTTAAAAATATCATCATAAATAGATACTTCATGTTCATATGCCTTTAGATTACAATGTATGTAATGCCTACTTATTATTTGGTAGGGGTCATATTTTTTGTGCTCAATATTTACTAACTTCACTTCTTCCAATGACTCAGCCTCTACCTTAGAATGGCCTAAATTTGATAAAGGAAATTTCCCAATATGAACAGGGAAAGATGGCCATGCTTTTTTCTGAAGTTCTTTTAATTCCAATCCAACACCGCCGTTGGCTATCTGATGAGCTACTTCTCTGCACACCAATCTGTCTGGTAGGAATTTTGGGAGTGCATGGGGGTGAATGGAACAACCATAAACCCTAATATAGGAAAACTTTTCCTCAATAAACCAGTCGACAACTTATTTAAGACTTTCTATGACTGCATCAAAAATGCGAGGGGGTTCGCATCCAAAAAATAATTTGTGCATAGGAATAATGACAAAATGACAAACCTTGTAAAATGCCTCTTTATCATTTTCTTCCCAAAGGGATGAGTGATATTCATGAATGGGTTCTGGACATGAGGTGCTCCAACTCCAATTCATTAATGGAAAGGGGATCATAAAACAGATTGCATCCATAATGTATGCAGACATATAAGAAGACACTGGTTGTCCCTTTGGCTTGGCTGCTTTGTAATTTAAAATTTCTTGCGTTAGGTTATCCGACAAAATTTTATGCCAGTTAAAACCATTTCCTTCTGAAACTTTCTCTAAGAAGGGTACCCAGTCTGCATGAAAGTGACAGGGATATTTTCTCTCGAAACGTCTACATAACATAATGGCTATATAAACCATATATTCGTTTAAGGAGGCTGTAGCATAAATCCCATGAGTATCATCCCTAAACTTTTCTTCAGACCTCTCCCATCCTCTAATCATGTCGAGATATGTCTGGTGTGCCTCAATACATTCCTTTCTCTGAAACTCAGCTAAAAGTTCAGCATTAAAGGTGTGTTTATGATTCGACGAGAGTTTATACATTACTTGAATGTACTCATGCCTGAATGAGCCGACGATAGCTCCTTGCTCGTTCTGAATGCTCCTTGTCGGGCTATCAACTTTATCCAGATCCCATCTGATCGTATTAGTGTATGCCATGAGCCGTGGCCATGAAACAACCTTATGAAGCTCAGACTCAGCAATGTCCCGGAGATGATTTTCAGAATCAGGGTCAACATTCTTTAGCTCGTACTCCAACAATTTGGAAATTCGAGTCCATGATTTGATGGAGTTTATGGCGTGTGGAGTAGTATCAGAGATAATATCACCTTCTTGTGTGTCTTCATTTTTCTTCGGTGCCTTTTTAGGTTCCATGGCTCTGCGTTTGACTTGAAAACCTGTCCCAGAAAGTGGATGAATAAGCTCAGCTTAAAATGAAAATACAGAGGTTTGAATGTTTACTTTGAATACTTTTTAAAACATGATAAGATTTGCACAGTTGTCACGAATTTAAATCTCTTAATGTACAAGATATTTTTTGGAGATATGCATTTAATGTCTCTACTTCGGCACTCTCGATTTTTCAAATAAAATGAGAAACTTACTTAATATGAAAATG
Source organism: Picea abies (assembly GCA_900067695.1). Classification (NCBI taxonomy): domain Eukaryota; kingdom Viridiplantae; phylum Streptophyta; class Pinopsida; order Pinales; family Pinaceae; genus Picea; species Picea abies. The sequence continues at coordinate 9,439 of CBVK0102064083.1, forward strand.
AAGAATTAATGAACACTTAAAGAAAGATTACCTTTAAACCTGTTTTAGAAAGAAGATTTATTAGTGTTAATTATAGATTAAATCTGAAAACATCACTTTTCGGGGTTTCGGAAATCTTGATGTCGAAAGGTATGTCATCGAAAAAACCTGATCGTCGAAATCGCGATGTTTTAATTAAGATTTAAACTTTTTTTTATCACATTAATTAATTGAGATTAGACGCTATCGGGATTTCGGAAATCCTGATGTCGAGAAGTATATTACCAATGAAGTACGATCCCCGAAATCGTGAAATCGCGACGGTTTGTTTGTTTTAAACAAGACTTAACTTATCTTAATTAACTGAATAATCATGATTAGGGCCAAAACATAATTAGTTTAATCTAACGTGATTTATGAATCGGGGTTTCGGAAATCAGGATTTCGGAAAACATGATGAAAAGAGACACGCTCTCATAGAACCCCGAATCCCAAAATCGTGACATAATTATGTTAACCTTAAACATTTCTTAGAAGAGATTAAACTAATTCATTTTTTTAAATTAAGGTTCCAATGTTTCGGGAAATCGGGGATCGGGGTTTCGTGATTCAACTTGCATCAAACATTTGTTTGCAGAAAACCCCGAATCCTGATTTCTTTAACGTTTAAATTAAAAAATCGCAAATTTTAAAATTACAACCCGTTTTAAATAATTTTTTAAAAGATCTTTACAAAATTTATATTTTTGTAAACTTTTTTCCATTCGTTATCCAAAAAATTGATAAAAGGTATTGTGAATTTAGAAATGACGAAACTCTTATTTTCAGAAAGCCGAAACCCAAAAAGTAAAAATCTAGGCCTTAAGGACGAAAAATTTAAGCTTTGTTTCAACATAGGCTCCAACTGGGGACCTCGTCTCCCTATGAGATGAGGAGAACATGTAGACTTAGTGCCTTCATTGGGTAAATGGTGTCAAGGGTTTATCATTGCTAAACTGCTAAAATAGAGTATAAAGAGAGATTTTATAAAACCTTTGAAAAAAAAAAAAACCTTCTTATTTGCTTGAAACTCAGTTGTAGTCTTCTTCATAATATTCTCCTTCCCGTTCTAAATTTAAGTTAGTATTAAGATGATCAGAACTATCTTAGGAAACTCAACAGATTTTGTAAATTTCAGCATGCATCAATTGAAATAAAATTTATAATTTTTTAATTGGGGAGCTCTATTTTGACTTAAGACGAATATCCAGTTTCGAAAAACTGATAACTAGAATAGATTGATGGATAACTATGACAACCTTACAGACACCTCAGATGTTGCTTCACTGCTAGTAGGCATGTTCAGTACCCCGGTGAAGTTATCTGTCCCTTTTTACTGAATTTCCTTTCACTTCTATGAGTGCTAATTATATATTTATACTCAGATATTGCTTCACTGCCAGCAGGCCTGTTCAGTACCCCGATGAAGTTATCTGTTTCTTTTATATTTAGACGAGGGCAATCATTTAAATGAATTTCCTTTCATCATCTGTGGGACTAGATGGGGGCAATCAAATATGAATTTCCTTTCACCATCTGTCTTATAGTTAACTTGTGCATACGAAGCTGGGGAAATCAATGATACTTAAAATATCATGGGTGGTCATCTGTATAAAAATTTATAATAGAGGTTTGTCAACTTGTTTTGATTATTCTAGACCAATTTTTCTCGACTTTCAAGACTCCTCAGTCTGTAGAGAAAAAGGGAAAGATTATTTTCAGGGATTTTCTTTTGAGCAAGCTTAAATTCTCAGACAAACTGTTAAGAAACCTAAGAGAGTCAGAATCAACCCAAACATAACCACTTTTAGTCAGAGAATAAGAACTATGAAGACTGGACTTACTGAATTTAATCATTTGTTGATTTTCAAGGTTAATACATAATCTCTCCTACTTTGATGAGAAAGCCCGAAAACGTGAAAGATAGTATCAAGGGTATAAAAGGAGATGTTCAAAAATCTGTAAGTCATAAAACATAGGTTATGATTTCAAAAAATAACTCTTTGGACTCTTTTCTTCTTATTTTTATTTTTATTTATTTATTTTTATTTTATTTTTTTTACCTCGATAAACCTTATATAAGAAACGAAAAAATTACACACACACACACACACACACACATATATTATTATTATTATTATTTTTTATTTTTATTTTATTTTTTTTGGATAAAAACTTAACTAATTTTTATTTTCTTTTTATTTATTTACAAAATGAGAATGGACTTTCTAAAAATGAAAAACAACACGGTATATACAATGAGATTTTCTGTAAACTAATTATTCCATATAATGCTTTAAAAAGCACCCATTAACAGGGGCATTCAAGATCTTACCATCCAAATTTTCAAGCAGAAATGAATTTTTTCCTTCAGAAGATGCTACCTTAAATTGTCCATACCAAATATGATCGAATTTACCATTTTTTCCTAAATCGTCTTTTTGAGCATCCCACCTCAAAACCAGATCCCCGGGGAGAAAATTCATGTCTTTGACTTTATGTTATAACCCTAAATTGCACTATCCCTGCTTACCTGACATCAGGCCTACTCATTGCCTTTCCTTGCCAAAGCCATGCTGATCAAACTCTTCAAAAACCTCCTAAATCAAATAACCCGCGCCCTAACCTAACACTGGGCGTGTTGGGATGCTGGCAGGATTTCTATAGCACGCGTGTGAACGCTGGCTAGCCCAATACAGCCCGCGTTTACCTAACAAAGCAAAAAATAAGGAAAGTTTCCGCCAGGACGAAGAGCTTTTTGTCAGTTAACTGGAACTCCCAGCCATGCATGGCCGAGAGTTTGCCTAAAACCCTATCTCCTTCTAGCCTATAAAAGGAGGGGTAGGGGTACTATTCAAAGGAGGAAAAATCATAGCAAAGAAACTCTGCCAAATTGCCAAGTTAGTTTTGTCCCAACCCTTTAGCCTTGCCTCAAGCTTTAGGAGAAATTCATGCAGTAGCAGTTGGAGGACAGAAGAAGAGGAGGAGCCCAGGATCAGGATCGAGGAACGGTGGCCGATCTCAGAAATCATTGTAAGTTGATTCACATTGAGATTAATGAAAAAGATACTTTTCCCGTCCCGAATACATGAGTCTTACCTATGTTATTTGATTTGTGTTTTATCTCTAACCCCCTAGTATATCAATAGCATGCATGTGTAGTTTTGTCTGGTTTGCAGGAAAGCTTTGTGGAAGGAGCAGCAGCAACAAGGAGATAAAGGCTCAACGGAGGATCTACTTCAACCGTCGATAAAAAGGTTAGTTGATTCTTCCCATGTTTGCATGAGAAAAGGGGTTGAGATTTTGGGTAGAAGGTTAAAAGTTAACTCTTAAGGGTCATGATCTGCGTACAAGTTTAGAGCCCTAGCTTGTTAGTCCGTAGGGTAGAATACCCCACAACAGAATTGGCGACTTCACTGGGGAGAGTCTTACTCTTAGGTTTTCCAGATTTGGTTAAAGATTTTTTGGTAGTTCAAAGAATTCAGTTTTTGTTTCTTTTTTGTTTTTTGTTTTCTGTTAAGTCGAAAGCTAGCAGGGAACCTGGTTATCAATACCAGTTTTCGTTGACTGATGCTCGATATTTCTTTTCGGGACACACAAAGGTACCCATGGCCTGCAGAATCCCTGCCCGCGGGTGACCCATGCCCTAGCCTTCTACAACGCGCGTGTGAACGCGTTCTGTAGTAGCTTCAGTAGCGTGTAGAGTCCAGGAAGTTTAAGAGGCAGTCCCCTCTTCCCCTGTCAGAAGTTTATCTTCTCAGGGGGCTTTCTAGATCTTGTCTGGGTCCTTATTGGTTCATTGTCTTGTGTTTCAGTCTGTCTTGTTGTGTGTTTCTTTACATTGGTTTTTCTTTTTTGCAAATTTGCTTTTTCTGTTGAAGTAGATAACATCTCAGCCTGTTAGAGACTCTGGTTGTCAGTACCAGAAGCCTTTTCTAGCACTAGACTGTCTGTGTATAATTTTTTCTCAGTATTTGGACATACTCGCGGCCTGCTTAGGCTTAGCCCGCGGATACCCGCGCGCTGTAGTGGAACAGCACGCGGTTACACGCGTGCTGTCTTGGTGACAGTCGCGGGTCTGTTAGGTGGCTTTTCAGCTTGGGTGGGGCAATCATCCCCTCCTATGGTGAGAAGAGCTCCTCTCAGAGGTTTAGAGTCTGAGGCTGCACAGTCAACAGGTTAGGGCATTTCTTCCTTAGCTTGTTCTTGTTATTTGATTTTTTGATAGAAAAGACAAAAGAGAAAAAATACTTATTTTATGGTTTTTAGGCAAGTGTTTGAATCGGTGTTGTCTTGATTGCTTTTCAACATTTTTTTGCTCTGATTCTGTTTGCGATCTGTGCTTTAAGCCAGAGTTTTCTTTTCATTCTCTTGGTTTTTATCTTGTCATCATTTTTCCTAGTTGCGTTATTTTGCAATAAATAAATAAAAAAAAAAATATTTTTTCATTATCTTCTTGGTTTGAAGATTTTGTTGTTGTGTCAGTATCTTGGAAAGAAGTCTTTTTGCATAAGTTTTTTCGGTACGATTCAAAGTATAAGTAGCTCATATATCTGAGCGAAAATTGTGTAGGATTGCTGCATGAAATCTTGTGAAAGTTGAAAAGAAAAGAAAAAGAATCTTTTTGAAAAGTTGTTGGTTTTGCATTGTTTGAAGAAATTTTTTTCCAAGCATTTTTTGTGCATTTTTCTTTGAGTCTTTTTTACACACCATCAGTTTCACTTCCACACCTTGAGATTTAAAAATCCCATTAAAATCAATGCTAAATAAAATCAAGTAGACTTTTCTGTTTGTAGGGTGCACACATTAGCTCAGGATAGGGCCTTGGAATAGGTTGGAGAGTAAATTCTGTAAGGCCACCTAAACTAAACATTGGAGTCTGTCATTTAGGGAGTGTAGAAGTCCAGTTACGGAAAGTTATTCATGACCCCCCTCTAACACAGGGGATAAACATGAGGTCGCGTAAGGAAAGGCAGCGGAGATAACCCCTCCAAAGTTGGACCGAGCGTTGTGGAGAACACATATAGAGGATTTGTTAAGGGATTCCGTCGTTAGCATTTGCCACGGAGCTTCGTGGGTCTCAAATCCGTTCGAGGTCCTCAGTCGTCTTCCGGAACACTTGCTCTCAATACCCTTGACAGGTTTCGAGCTTGATACCCTGCTCATTGTGGTCTGTCGACTGCCGACTGTACCCGCCTGATAGCTGTTCACGTGCTGGAAAACTAGTTGCCTATCTTTTCTAGGGACATACACAGGTGACGGCGGGGGTATACCGCGGTACCTAGGGTGGACTTCGGACAAACGCTTTGCAGAGTAGACCCGGAGGGTGCTTCCGTATTCGAGTTGCACT
>CBVK0102064088.1:0-10056 GCA_900067695.1 Picea abies
AAAGTATTTGAGATTGATCTATCATTATATTTATTTGAGTTTCCCATGTGACCACTCTATTAAAGTTCTCTTATGCATGCAGACCATCTTCTTTTTATTTTTATGTGATCATAAATCATTAGTTTAACTATGATGGATGTGAGGAAATTTTGTCGATCTTTTTAAATGTATGAAGTGTGTGGTTCTTGGTCATTTCTCAGGAACTTGATTAAAATAATAATAATAATAATATTTCTTTCTTGTTATCTTTATTGCAATCTTTATATTTCTTTGATTACCATGACGAACTTCTGCAAAGTCCCATATTCTGAATATCTAGAGTCCCAAGAAAATTATTAAAATAAAGAGTACCACCTCTATAAAACCACAAGGGGATTTACATCCTTGTGAGATTGTATTTTTGGTCCTAACAGATTCAAGTGTGAACACTCCCACACAAAGGAACAATTCGATGGATACAATAAGCCTTGATGTTGCAAATCCGCTACTAAAGAAATCTAGGAGGTACACCAGGAAAAGGGGTCGACCTACAGCAATTCCGGTGAAGGATAACCATGACAGAGACATTAAGATAACTGCTACCAAACCCCTAATAAAGAGATTTATATGGTTTATAAAGATTCAAACCCCTATTCCAAGGAAACTAAGAAATAACCATGTAGTTGAAACTCAACGTAAAAAGAAGAAAATTAAGGATCCCAAGGAACAAGCCCGGGAGGATCTCCAGGAAAAAGAAGAAGAAAAACCCTCCCCTAAAACACAAGAACCAAAGGAGGGAATCAATCTGGAATACAAGGAGGCCTTGGATGAAACACAAGAACCTAAACAAGGCACCCTTGGCAAGAACCTCAACACTCTCCTAGAAGCATATTTAGATGAATAAGATTTAGAGGTGGAAGCCCCATTGATCCACAATAACCAATGGGGAACCCTTCTAAAAAACAAGCTCTAGTAGAGGCAAAGGACCCAACACATTCTCCAACCCCCCAAATGGATGATCCTGAGCAATTTGGTAGTACAAAAAACATAGCTAAGATGGAAGTTATCATTGATACAACAATAAGCATAATCGAGGAAAACAAACAAGAAACAATGCCTCTTGTTGAAATAATAAGAGGCACTCTTGATGAATCAAATGATGTTACTCTATAAGAGAAAGAAGTAGAACTAAAGGACCCTACTCTTACACAAGAACCGGTAGGAGGACCTCTTTAGGAATGGCGTACCCATTCATAAGAATAACATGAAGTAGAAGATATTCCACCAAGGAATGACTCAGTTGATGCACCAAACTTAGGGATACAAGAACCACAAACACAGTTTGATACTCTAAAACAAAGAATCACTCCTATATGGGTAAGAATCCCACACTCTCTACCTATTTATGAATATTTGGTGAGAGAAAACAAAATGTTAAGAATGCAAAATTGGAACCTTCAGATCAATTTAAAAATGCTCAAAGATGAGCTTGAGGAACAAACAACACCTAAGAAATCAAGTTACCCTACAACAATTCCTCTTGATACAAGGGAACCCTTCAACATCTCAAAAGAAATATCCCAACTTAAAGAGACAAAAGTGGTATTTTTTTGGGATAAAGGTTTCATGATAGTTGATGAAGCCACCCAGATACAGATAAAGCAAGAAAGCATAGCAGCTCCAGCAGAATAGGATACCAATGAGAATAATGAAGCAACATAAGAGTTAATTTATGGTGCCAATGACCCTCAAGGTCACCCTAAATTCTCTAACATTGAGTGATTGTTGGTTGCATGGGGACATGCAACAATTTTGGGTTGGGGGAGATGGCGAGTGCCTAAATTGGCATACTTTCAGCACCCATCTAATACCTTTTTTCTTACCATTTTCCATTGATCACTTCCCTTTTAATACTTTCCTTATCCAAGTTTCCTTACTTATCACTAAGGTATGAGTCCTTCCCCATTTTCCATTATTACAATATTCTTTCATATTTATTAAAGGAACTTGTTACTTTCATGTACCAATACTACTACATAGGAGTGATACAACAACTGCAACTCCTCACAGTGACTACAATACAACTTTGATGCAATTCCAGGCACGTTCCAACTGTTTCAACTCCAAGTGTAATCCTCATAGTGCAAATCCAACTCTACTCTTCATACTACGACTCCAACTAACTGCTGCAACTCCAAACACATTTTCCATTGTTGTGATTCCAAACATGTTTTCTATTGTTGTGATTTTGAGTATAATGTTGTTACGATTCCAAATATAAATCCACCATCACAGTAGTCAATTCTGCAATCAACAGTTAGGAAATAATCTTCATAGAGGAAAGTGACAGGAGGAAAATAGATGACCAAAAGAAGAATCAGTTTTTCCACCAAGTCAGCACATGTAGATCTCTTCTAAAATTTAGCAAAATAATTGTAGCTGGATGAACAAACGAATTCTCATGTATGTCCATCCATTCATTTGTACAATTTTAGACAGTAATCATATTGTATAAGAACCTCATATTCTCTAGATCTGAGGGGGATAATTCTAGTGATAAGCATTCGACTGTTGTTGTATTTTCGACTTCTGCAATACAATTCCCGTTCTTGCTCTTATTCATGTGTTTATGTGTCAGTGACCGTGTGATCTTGGTTTTGTAGCTCAATACCTTGCCTAAGGGGGTAGGGCCCCCTCCTTAGTTAGGTACTACTTTTATATTAGCATGGGATTTAATCTTTCAATTATGTTCATTTGTTTAAGTAATTATTTTATTTCTTAGGTTGCTGCAATTCCAATTTCATAGAAAATTGTACCTGATATTCATGCTTGGTTGATATTCAATTAGTGTTAAAGTAATGTATAACTTTGAGCTGCAATTCAACCATGTTTTGATTCCTATGAGTTCATGAATGCAAACATTTTTGTATCTCTAGATACTGCAATTCACCTTGCCTTAATTTCTGTGGCATTGGAATTTACATTGCTACAACTTACATCATAGTGATTTCTTTTGTGTTGCAACTTTGTTACTGCAACTCTCCTTTCAGCTGCACTTTGTTTTGTTTTCTTTCTAATTCATAATATCTTTAGAAGTTTGGCATTGATGTTACATTGGATTGTTATTGAATGTGAGAACATGTAATTGTTACAATAGAACATGACCTTCATTCTACTTGAGCAAGTCACCAATAAAATATAGTGTAGATTTAATTTCTATAATTGTGATTTCAATTTTCGCAAGTTTGATTTTAATTTTCGCAAGCATGATTTCAATTTGTGCAAGTGTGATTTCAATTTTTTCAAAGTGTGATTTCAATTTCTACAAGTGTGATTTCAAACTCCATAAGTGTGATTTCCATTTCTACAAGTGTGATATTTACTTTCCTATACTAGTACTTGGTGACTTAATAAGTAACTTGAAACCTTGATTTGTGACATAAAATATTTAGTTAAAACAACACTAATCTTTGCACATATGGTGCACAACAGTTTGTAAGTAAGATACAACCTCATATTGATAATTAAATGCACAACTCTTTAGTTGCTCACTAAGTTAATTAGGAAGTAATTGAAAAGTTTGTCACCCCCCTAGCTCCATCTAAGCCTAGAAATGACCTATAATTGAACCTTAACCCCCTCCACACACGAGCCTTGAATGCACTATGCCTATACCCCTTGTTGAATGCCCCAAAACCCTTGCACCCACACATTGGTTCTCTAACCATTGCTCTATGCTTCAAAACACTTTCAATCCTAAGCCCTTAGGTCCTAGTTGTCCCCAAACCCCTATACATATTTATTCATAAAGTTTCTTGGTCTATAAAAAATTGTGTATCCATTGCATTAAGATCTCATTCATACTCTTGTGACTTGAAATCCTTGAGGTTGAGTGTTCTTGGTGCCCATCCCTTCCCAACAAGAACGCGTGTACATTCCTAGAATGCATTTGTGCTTTAGTGTGCATGCATTCTAGGAATGCACACACATTATTGCTAGGCATTTTTATGTTCCAAGCACACTCCTCAACCTCATCTATCTCAAAAACGCGAACAAGCTCGACATCTACATGCAAAAATAGCAAGAACATACATGTTTTTTTTCTTTTTGTCTCATTGTTTAATTCATAGACAATTTTGTGCTAATGGAAGACAATCGTGGGAAGAATTAGAAGACAAATTTGTCCAATTGGAATTGGAATTGTTAGTTGTTTGTTCTTGTGTAATACCAATACAAAATTATCCAATTGGAATTGAAATTTTTATTCGTTTCTTCTAGTGTGATATTAAGACAAATTTGTCCAATTGGAATTGGAATTGTTAGTTGTGTCTTCTTGTACAATACCAAGAAAAATTTGTCCAATTGGAATTGGAATTGTTAATTATGTCTTCTTGTGTAATACCAATACAAATTTGTCCAATTAGAATTGGAATTGTCAGTTGTGTCTTCTTGTGTAATACTGAGACAAATTTGTGTAATTGGAATTGGAATTTTTAGTTGTGTCTTCTTGTGTAATACCAAGCCATATTTGTTGTGGTGTGCTTGGAATCCATTTTTTCTCTTTAAACATGGGGACCCTATGGAATCGAGGTAGAAATTCCTTGAGGAAAGAAATACCCATTGAAAAGGTAGATGAAGAAGGAGAAAAGGCAAGGTTACATATGTCAAATTTGAGGATGCTAGAAAATAAAGAAATCACTATGGTGAATTTATCAAATGTGACACATACATGTGTATGTGGTACATCGAATGAGCAAGTTGCCTCTACTGTTGCATCAGTGGTGGAGACAAACACTAATGCATCTATCGGCATAGAGGGTCTGTTATAGGGGCGTAGAAACTGCAAAACATCATACAATAAAATATTGTAATGAATACATAGAATAATATATAAATATATAACGATGAAGAACATAGATATGATTAAGATACTGACCTCCTCCATGAAGCTCTAGTGTCCACTGCCCTCCATAGACCCATAGCAATTCTTCCCGCAACTCGAGCATCTGTGAGGTTCACATGAATAACTAATTTTTCCATGTGCCCTCTCCTTGCTGCACTCTGCTTTAGGGGTTGAAGGTCTGACCCCTATGTAAATGTCACCAATAGGAACCTCCTGGTGAGATAGTGAAACAAAACTACCATGTTGCACTAGATTATGAGTCAAGGATGACAAAGCTACATATGTCTATTTCAAGCCCTCTACAACGAGAGGATGTTGGGAAGGGAGCTTAGACCTTCACTTGGTGGGACGAGGACCTAGCATGGGATCACGCCTAGCACACTCTTAGTTCTATGGGACCCTCTACCCACCCCCTGGAAATCACCAATGTCGAAGTAGTTCACATGGTGACCCAAAATAATTTTTTCCCATAATTTTCTCAAAAAATATAAAGGCACCTCCTTGTTATTGCAGGGAGGTTTATCAAAGACCATGAACCACCTATCCATCTAGTCATCATTAAATTGTGGGTGGATGCACCAGTCCATACAAATGTGTTTCTTGTTGACAGGTGGTTGTTTCCTAGTTTGAGGATCAATAAAAAGAGACATCGGGTCTTGTTTTGAAATACCTAAGTCTCTAACTTGGTTTATCCATTCCAATCCCGCAAAACTTGAACATTCTAGCCTTGTATTCAGAAATATTAGTTAATTTCCCTTCGACACTTGCAATGGACAATACAATGGAGTCCATTGAAGTGGCCAAGGACACTCGGCTAGGTTCTCTTGTATCACTTGATAGATGGACAAGTGATATCAAGATGGCCAACCACTCATCAATATGTGTGTTTATGTTTGGTGGTTGTGACGGGTTGGGATTTTATGTGCCTTGGTCTACTTATGTGTGGTTTTCATTGTATTTGGGTTCCATCTTAATAATATATGTTGCAATTTAATAAGGCAATTTAATAAGTGCACTTATGACAAAGGTATTACAAACAACAATCTTATTTGAGGAAACTATAGGAAAGAAAGATTAGAAACAACCCATGACTGTAGAATATGATGCAGTGATGAAGAACCAAACATGGGAACTTGTGTTGTGTCCTAAATGAATAAATTTTATTGGGTTCCAAATGGGTTTATAAGACAAAATTTAATTCAAATGGGGCCATAGAGAAATTCAAATGAAAAATGCATATTGTTCAAATAATTATTTATCTTGCTTCAAGTCTTAGCTATCATATTCATCAAATATATGTTAATAATACATTGTTCATTGGGAATATCCATGAATAAATATATATGGACCAATCCCTTGGTTTGGTGGATAAAAAACATCCTCACATTTTTACATGTTGAAGACAATCCAATTTTGCATGCTAACATAAAAAATCAAGCATACCTGGCTTGAGTTGGACACAATGGAAAGATCTTGTGCTTTTCTCCTCCTCTACTCTTCGTCTTTACTTGCACAATCAAAGGAAAACGTGAGGAACAATGTGTAAATGGGCACAAATTGCACCCACGATCCCTTTAAAAGGGGAACAACAAGAACATGTGTGCATTCCTAGGAACGTGCACACATTCTTAATAATGCCCACGCATTCCTGGGATTTTCCAAACCTCTAACATCAGGAATGTGCACATATTCTTGTGGGTGTGTGTTTCTTCTCACCCCCTTTTCACTTTTTCATCCACCAACTTCATGCACTCACCCTAAAATTATACATCTATTGTTGAAATCAATGCAAAACATTGAAATATTGAAATCTAATTTGATTTTTTAATACTAATTAAATATCATTTTAAAATGCTTACTTGTAACATTTTTTTCCTTTGCTTTTATTAAAATAGATATTTAAATTTAAGTAAATATCATAATGACATTAATTTTACCATTAAATCAAATTCTTTGTTAATTTATATGTTTAATATATAATTTTTGTCTTTTTATTTTTGTAATTTATCACCAAATGTTATTATTCGAAATTTACTTTTACCTAAATTCAAGTTTTAACTTTACTCCAAAAATAACTTTTTAAAAATAAATGGTCTACCCAATATCATAAAAGAAACATAATAAAATAAATCTTACTTACTTTGTATATATAAAATAAAGATAAATCAAAATATCATTAAAAGAAAAATTATTAATATAAAGAAAATATGATTAAAAGGTATCATATAACATATAATCTACCTTCTTCATAAACCTAAGTAACTATTATTGAAGACAAAGGTAATTCCATTGTCATCATGAATGCCTCTGACTATGAATCCAGACTTCTAAACCTCCTCTCCTCTTCTTCTTACAAACCTCCCACCAAAATCCCTTTGAATACCATCACTAACCTAGTCACTAAAGCCATCAAATCTTCCTCCTTAAACCCAAACATTCAAAATAAATTGATTCCCCATAACCTAAAACCCCCCAGGATATATGGACACCCAAAAATCCACAAAAGAGACATCCCCTTCATATGCATAGTTAGCACTATTGGTGCCCCCACCCATGCCCTTTCCTGCTTTTTGGTTGTCAAACTTAAACCCTTTACTGGAAAAATGTCCTCCTTCATTAAAGACTCCTATGACTTTATCCAAAAAACGCGTGGTCTTCAACTCGATGACCAAGACTTACTAGTTAGCTTTGATCCCATCTCTTTGTTTACCAAAATTCTTATCCCTGAAGCGTTAGACCTCATCTCCAAGATGGTGGACCATGAAACTCCAATCCTAATTGAAATATGCCTTACCTCCACCTTATTCAACTTTAAAGTTACTTTCTATGAAGAGATTGAAGGAACAACCATGGGGCCTTCTCTATCCCCTGTGGTTGCTAAGATTTTCATGGAGCACTTTGAGACCTCAACCCTCAACACCTTTCATCTCAAACCTAAATATTGGTTCATATTCATCGATGACACTTTCATTATCTGGCCTCATAGTATCTCCTCATTGAATTCCTTCCTAAACCATTTAAATAGCATTTCCCCTCATATCCAATTCACTGTGTAAATGGAGAAGGACAAATCCCTCCCATTTCTTGATGTTATCATATCTCACCTCCCCAATGGTTCCCTTACCCACCAATTTTATTGCAAAAAGACTCACATTGACCGATACCTTCATGCCCAATCCCATCATCATCCAATTCAAAAGTAAATTGTCCTCAAAACTCATGTAACTCGAGCCATACAAATATTTGACCCCCAATTTCTTATGAAAGAAAAACCCCACCTACCCAAGGCCCTTTTGTCCAATCACTACACCTCCTCTCAAATTAACAAATATTTCCTCTCATCCCACAACCCTAATTCAAACTTTTCTTCATCCTCTCCCCCCTAGCTCTTCTTTCTCTCCCCTACAGCTAAGGCACTACAAATCACATATCCAAAATTGTTCCTAAAAAGAATATCAAAATCATATTCAAGCCTTTCAAAACTCTCAAACAATCCTTTAGATCTACCAAGGATAAATATGACTCAATTCTTGGCCCAAGAGTTTATCAAATTCCCTGCTCCTGTGGAAAATCATACATTGGCCAAACTAGGAGATCCTTCAAAGCCTGCATGAAAGAACACATAACTGACACAACCCACAATCGCATTTCTAAATAAGTTATTGTTGAACAATCTTTCAATTCTAAACATCCAATTTGTTTTGATAAAACCAAAATCCTGGCCTTAACACCCTATTACTCTTCTCGATTCATACACGAAGCTCCTGAAATCGAAAAACATCCTAACAATTTTAACCATGAAGACATGTATAAACTTATCAATCCTAGAAAAACATCATTCGCTACATCAGACAATCAAACTAAACTTTCTTATGGATTTCAACTGCCACCCTTTCCTCATTCGTTCCTGCACAACCCCCCCTTCCTTTGTCAAAAATTCTTGTCAATCCAATCTCTAATCAATAATTTGTATCATCCTAAATCCATAATTTTCAATTTAGTCATCCTAAATCCATTATTTTCAATTAATTTCAATTATTCTCATTCCTAGCCTCTAATTAATTATAATTATTATGTAATTAGTATTTAATTATATAATTTAATTAGTATTAATTATATCATTTAATTAGTATTAATCATATAATTATTAATTATTATTTTTTGTAAGCTAGATGAAAATCCTTCTATTCAACCAAGAAAAAAATACAAAGTGATACAAAGAAATGTTGATAGCCTCGCCCATAAGGAACAAGATGATGAGCAAAAGACCCCCCAAAAAGAATACAGGGGGAACACTGAAGACTAACCTATGCTAGAAGAGAACCACGAGGAATGCATGGGCAGAACAAGATGAAACATTACAAAGACAAGGAGAAAGGGTCGGGTCATTTTGTTGATTGGAGAGGATCCTTTCTACCTTGTTCTTACGTACATCAATCCAACCAGAGGAAAAAATAGGCTCAGCTTCCTTCGCCACCAAAGCTAGATGGTCTGAGGAGATGCCAAAGACTTAAGTTTTTGAAGCTAAGGGTGCTTCTTTATCACTGTCTGAATTATCTGATTCATGAGAATGTTTTTTATCCCCTAAGAGTGGGGTTGTGGCCATGATCTTGTCATTTGATTCATCCTTTTCGGGGGAGTTTGCAAAGGTTGAACTGTGGGTTTCAAAATCAAAATTTCTGAAGCTTCAGGATGTTATATTGATGTCGAAGGCTGGTGTTTTGAGTTTGTGGTTGGTTGTTGCTCATTTGTCGGAGACTACGATGGTGTTGTATATGGAGGAGGAGTTGGAGTTTCTTTGTGATGCTTCTTGTTGTCAAATGAAGAGTTCCAACGACTTTTTTTATTTTTGGGGTCTTTCCATCCATTAGCCCTTTTTCATGCCCTGGGGGATGAGAATGGGATCGAGGATAAAGGACATGTTGCCTAAAGGTTCCCTATTTTTTTACAGGAGCGACACCTGAAGGTAGTGTTCTCATAATCAACTAGCTACGTGTAAGGTTCATCCTTAGTCCAATCAATAATAATCTTGTTTGGTATCCCTTGACTGAGGTCAATTTCAACACAAATGAGGGCGAAGGTGATGAATCCTTTCGATATTTGATTTGTGTCAAGCTTGATAAACCTACCCAACACATTGCCCAGGGTAGGTAAAAAATATGGAGTATAAAAAT
>CBVK0102064099.1:0-10016 GCA_900067695.1 Picea abies
GAAGGCTCTTGGACCCTCACAAGCTTGCTCTCCTTACAACAAGAAAAATGAAAATGGTGATGAAATAACTCCTTGAAAATCCACTCAATGGAGAGGTGGATTGCTCAATGAAATGGTGCCAAAGTGCTCTTGTCAAGGATGTAGTCCTTAAAACAATATAGGCAACATAACATTACTTGAAATTCCTAGAGAAAATAAAGGTGCATTCATGGATTTTTATAGCATTGCTTTGGGCTTTTGTTTAACTGCTTTGTAGTGTGAAAATAGGCCATTTAGGGAATTATTAGGTCTTTGACCAGCCTACTATTTGGATTCAGCTTAGATTTGAAGGTCAAATTAGCTTGGGAGCTGATCCATAAGTGGTTGGGAGGCCGACCACTTCAATAAATGCGCTGTTTAGCAGGTGCACAGATTTTTGCGCTAACATCTGTGCATCGTGCAAGTATGCGCACATGCTATGTTCCTGTTCCACGCATGTGCACGCGTGCCCAACTTCTGTAAAGTGCTCTTCAATTTTTCACTACTTTGTATAGTTTTTTTCCCTTTCTGAATGTTGTGAGATTAATTCATGGCTATGAATGACTTCATTACTGTTTGACGATGCTGAGTTCTTGTAACCATGTGCTGACGAAATTTCAGTGATAACAGTCGGCCTCCCACCCACTTATGGTTCATCTCCCAAGCCGATTTGACACTAAAATCTAGACTGTATTCGACTGGAGGGCTGGTCAAAGACCTAGAAATTCCCTAATTCGACTCTTTTCACACTACAAACCAGTTGACCAATAGCTCAAAGGAATGCTCTAAAAAGGCCATGGATACACTTCATTTTTCAAAGAATTCAAATCAAAGTTATGCTACCATTATTCCCTTGAGGACTCCATCCATAGAAATAGTATATTTGCACCATTGCATTGGGAAATCCATCTCACCCCTTGAGTGGATTTGCAAAGAGTTCTTTCATCATTTTCCATTTTTTATTTGTTGTAAGAAGAGCTTGCTAGTCAGGGTCCAAGAGCCCTCCCTTGGAGTAAGAAGGGACTCATAGCCCTCTCTCTTCTTGGTGTATTCTTTCACTAATAGATCAGCCTCATCATTGGTGGCATGGGTCTTATTGTTCTTTTTGTTTCTATGTCCCTATGCTCATGAATTTAGTTGTTATTACATTTATTAGTTTAATTCTTAGTTGTTGTTTTCTATTTCTTTCCCTAACTCTTTTCCTTACAGCTGTCCTGCTCAACAGACCCAACTAAGCTTGCAAGCACCTCTATTTTTCTCACTAAGGTGATGGAAGAGGCACAACATATTGGCAACTCCATCAGGGAAAGGTATCAATTTCCTACCCCATTTTCGTTTTTCTTGCTCTTCTTTTAGTTTGTTTAACTTGCAGGTACACTAACCGGCCTAGGCCGACCTGCCACTCAGCCAATTCCAAGTTGAATGGAGAGAAATCCATCCGTATTTTTCGTTCTCGACTGTGTGTCATATATGCGTGGGTTTTTAGCCCCACAGATGTGCATCGTGCGCACATGTGCCTAAATCACAGCTTTGTTATGTGCACGTGTGCTCATTGACTTTTCTCTGTTTGCACACATGCACTCTGTGTGCCTCTGTCTCCATTGAGATCTACGCATCTTTAAAAAAATTCACATTGTAAAGTTGTTGAGATGTGGGGAAGGCCATTTGCCTTCTTAAAAATGATTTCAAGCATGTTTTAAAGCTACACCACACTTAGTCCCCTCATCATATAGAGGGGTTAGTAAAAAACACACAGGCACTTAGGAGGTTAAAATCAATTTCCCTTCTTTTCTTTCATTTTTTGCCACATGGATGGCTTGTTTTGACTCACAAGATAAGTTGGAAATCATTTTTAATCACATTTAACTGGCATTGGGACTAGAAGTTGAATAAAAATCACTTAGTATGCTCTTCTCTCAAGCCTCCAAACGATCTTGAGAATTAGAAAAAAATTGTGAAACGATTTCATCTCCCTTAAGGACATTAAAAACTTTAGGAGAGGACAAAAACCCTTCTTGGGACTCCTCTTAGTTTACTTTTTCAAACACTTCTTAATATTGTAACGGGCCAATACATGCCCACATGCTACAAAGATAGGATAGTGTTGAAATTTTCTTTCTTAGATCAAATCACTAGGGAAGTTTAAAGGTTTTGTAACGGGCCCATACATGCCCACATGATCAATCTAGGATAGTTTCAAAGATTTTCTTAGATTACATCACAATAGGGAATTAAAAGAATAGTAACGGACCCACATATCCACATGCTAGCTTCCTAGGGACTTTTGAATTATGCAAGGTTGTACCAAAGGCACTTAGTTAATTAGGTAATCAAACACTTGTAAGGACCAAGAGAAGTCCACATGCAGCAAGGTGACATCTAATTCACTAAAAATTGGCACACTTTCACTCACACACAAAAGTCACTTATCACTCACATAGATTCTTCTTGAAACGTGGAGGTCAAAGTAAGTTTCCTCCAAAGGGATTCCGAAAATACGCCACCCTTTTCTTGACAAAACTATCCACTCCCATTTTTAATCAATGAGTTTGGTTTGCACCCCCAATCTCCCAAAACAACTACATATAAAATTTTTCTAAAAAAAATCACTAAGTTTTCCTCCACAGGAGGTGCCAAAAGAAATTTTTTAGTCTAGGTAGGATTTCAAGGATAGGCATCCAAATAACTCCCCATTATCTGGTTCTCACATTGTCAAAAACATAGAAGTTGTCAAATAGGGAACTGAAAATCCTCCAAGTCAAGTGTTTCTAATACCATAAGGTAGGGAGATACCTGTGAAGGATTGAAGGATGAGGTCTGGTTTTTCTGTGTGTCCCCCCTTGAGGCACCCACCTCTTGGACGAGATCCATCCCGTGACCCATTTCTTACATCGAAAATCTAAATGCCACACTTTGACCGAGGTACCTAGTGACAAAATTTTAGGACATCTACCCAGGTGGAAATTGTGGGCTGCAATTGCACCTTGATTGGATTTTGTGTGGATATTGGGAAATATCACCAGAACTTTCAGGATATGCCCCCTTTACCCCTCATTATAACCAATTATTTCATCCTTCACTAGTTTCTCTTCCAGTGACTTCAGACCCCACTGTTGAGTACTATTGGAAGGTCCAGTGTTGTTTGAGAGGCAGGATGTTACATCTTCTAGGACATGAGCATTTGTTTTCTTTTGATTTCCCATGTGGACAAAACCCACTTACCCACATATATGCTTCTTTTTCGAAAAACATTTTATGTATGATGCACCTCTAATTATAGTTTGATTTGGATATATATATATATATATATATATATATATATATATATATATATATATTGTGTAACATTCAACGCAAAGGCTCTTGTTTCTATATTACTCTCACCACTATTTGCACACATTCACATAGATAGTCAGACATCATAGGGGACCCACATAGCCCCCGTCGTTCATGACGCTTGCTAAACCTCCCTCCTATCTTAGGGGGAGTGTCTGGTCTTGCCCACTCATCGACACCTCCTTCACACACTCCTGTGAGTGCCACTATTTTAGGATCATCTTTTCTTGGTTCTACATTACTTGGGTCCATTTCCCAAGGTCATCCTTTCACTCATTCTCCTTTACACGGAAGAGGGGGACCAACTTTCTCTCAAGGGGGAAGCACCAATCCACCTAGCCCCCCCCAAGGGTCAGGTTCACCACACGTTCACACCATGGCTAGAGATAATCCTCCTCCCCCACTGAAGATGGCATATTTGGCCTCTCTCAACATACTGGATCTCAACAAACACACCAACGATCCTATATTGCATGCTCCCACATGGCCTTCAATGCCTACCAAATTACCTTCGGACATACCAAAGTTCAAAGGAAAGGAAGGTGATGACCCTGCCAACCATGTCATGACCTTTCACCTATGGTTCTCTTCCAATAGCATTATGGATTATTCCATTAGACTATAATTATTTCAACGCACACTCACTAGCCCATCGGCCAAATGGTATGTAGAAGAAAAATCAGGGTCCCATGCAACTTTTGAGTCCTTGGCCAAAGCATTCTTGACCTTATTCCAATTACCAACCCGCCATGACAATGGTCTAGAACTACTTTCTAATTTCAAACAAACCTCAGCCACACATATCACTGACCACATTCATGAGTGGCATAGGTGATGTAGTTTGTGAAAAGTAGAAACCACCAAGCAACATTGTCTCGACTGGTTTCTTAGATCACTTGTCTCTCTCCTCGGTAAGGATGTAGCTTCCACCTTCCCTCAATCTGAAGAGGAAGCCATCAGTAAGGCCCAACAGTATGACCTCATCTATGCACAGTCAGGGCACTTATACACTATACTTCCCGATCTTCGAAAACCTATGCCATTTGGCCAAGACAAACCTGGGATGTCTCACTCAGCAGACAAACTGATTGGTACCACCACTCACCACGGTCCACAACCCCAACCAGCACCGATGTATAGAACAATTCAATACCCGTCGACATATGGGGGTACTTATTATTACCCCCCACCCCCTTATCAACAACCATACCCTGTTGCGATACCTCCACCCATCAGTGGACCACCACTGCCACCCCCCATACATCCACCTATTCAAACGAACTTTCGTACCCCCTCTACTTTAGCTTATAGTACTAGCGAAAGCACTACACATTCCTATGTTCCTTATGGATAATTACCACCACATAATCCATAATTCCCATTTCCTGGTCCCCCACAACCCATGGCTCCCCCACATCCTCATGTAGGGGTGAATTTTGTTCAACCCTCTGTCGTTCAGCAATACCAAAATTTCTAACAACTGAATATGGCCAATCCAACCTATCCGTCAAACAATGACACGAAGAAAGGATGGAACATGAATAATAACAACCCAGGTCAAGGTGGGAATCAACCCCCAAAGCACCAATCCACTGGGGGCAATGAGAACCAGGGGCATCAAAACCCCCAGGGGGGAAATAATAACAAGTGCCAAGGGAGAAATAACAATAATGTTAAAACCAACTTCCCTTGTGCCCTTTGTGGTGAGTTTGACCATTACACTCATCATTCCCCCAAATCACTGATTTCAAACGGTTGAAAGACTTTGGTAGTCTTCCCCATCCTCCAGCATTGCCTGCCCCTCAGTAGGCATCACAAAAATATGTGCAACAACCCCCTCCTACCATCCTACAGAATCCTATTCCACATCAAGGTGTGATAAACACCCAATAGGACACACAGGATCCTCCACCTCAGGTGGGACAATACCTCAACCCCAACAATCCAGCAGATCACACAATTCTCCTCACTAGTGAGGAAGAAATCCTTCTGCAAACACGTAATCGTCAATATCATGCACCCGCTGAGTCTCCTCCTATCCCTTCAGAGACAAACCTGACACCGATGGGACCCCTGTTAGTGATTCCTTTCCCTTCCACCAAACCACCGCTTCACATCCCTCGCATCTCATTATGCAGGAATGTGCACAACCCACAGGCTAGGGAAGCTCATAACTATAGTTTGGTAGATGACTTAGCACAATCCCCGACTGCCATGTCAGTGTTGGAGGTCCTCCATACTTGTCCTTCTCAGTGGAAATCACTACTTTCTGCCTTGGGGGTAGTCGACCCCGTAGATACCCGACTCATTACCTTTAATCTTGACAGCGGAGAACCTCACCTTCCCGCCTTGATCGCTTTTCAAATACCAGTAAAATACAGAACATCACAGTTCATCGGTGTATCATCAATGAAGGTGCATCTATATGCATTATGTCCAAAATGGTATGGTAGAAGCTTGGTTCCCCTGAACTCATACCCTCTTCCATAACCTTACGAGCTTATGACGGGCGACCATTGTCTCCTGAAGGGCTCTTCCAAAATGTTCCCGTTGAACTCGGGGGAAAGACTATTCTCATAGACATCGAAGTTATCGATGCCCCACTTGATTATAATATCCTATTCAATTGTAGCTACATGTACGCTATAAAGGTAGTGGCATCTTCCGTCTTTTGGACAGTGATTTTCCCTCACAATGGGAAGATCGTTACTATTGATCAAGTCTCACATTACAAGCCTAATCCATCTACCAACATCGATAACATTCTTCCTCTCATCCACACAAGCCATGACGCATACCCACTCGTCGAGATGGGTCCTGGAATTTTCAAAGATCCATCATTGTTAGGAACTTACCATGGAGCAACACCACTCCTTCATCATTCCAATCAAGTATGTGTCATGTCATCTAATGGAACTCACACAGAGGATACCCTTCCTCCTACAGAGGATTCTATCATATCTGACATCCCACTCATCACAGAACCCCCCCGTCAAGAACCTCCTGTACAATCGTTGACCCCACCAGTCCACGATTCCACTTCTCTCCAAGGACATATCCCAGTTTGGGAGACAGTTCCCCAAGCCATCACCCAAATTCCATTCTTTTACCCTCCACCAGGCATCGAAGATTTCCAAGTAGCCACAATAATCACCCTACTTAATATGGTGTTAGGAATCCCAATTTGGTATTTAAACCCACCAGAGATGGTCCCTCGACCATCCCTCCCCCCCAAAAAATAAGGAATCCCCATGACGATTCCCATACTTACTCCCACCACACCCCCACTCACTGACCCCCCCTGCCATAGCTGGGGGCAGGAGAAAGAAGAAGGAGCCCATAGATCCACTTCCTCCATGCATTCCACCACCTTGTGCACTATGTGAGAAAGAGGTACACCAAACCAACAACTTCCCATCTCTACCAGAGTTATAGAATTTGATTCCACTCAATCACACTCCCCCAACACTCGCCACTACGGCCAGTCTTGCCACTACCACCCCCCATTCTAGTAGTAAAGGGTTGCGGACCAAATTCACTTGCACTATATGTTTAGAATATGGCCATTGTACCCACCATTGTCCAACACTTCCATGCTTTCGACAGACATTAGTCATAGTACGCCAGAGCTTCCAGAGCAACCCCAGTCCTACTACATCCTCCTCCACCAATATCACTGACATCCAATATGTCACCGCTTCAGTCAATGAACGTATGAGATGCCCTTTCTCTCTTTGACTCATTATCTCATTTTACATATCATTGTCCTATGATCCTTGAATACAGGCAATGGCAGTTGACCCTGCTTCAACGGCCCACAGAGTCGATAATTGACATTACCTCTTCACTAGTGTCTCCTCATGTCATTTCTGTCAAACCCGAGGCCCTTCCAATGTCTCCATGGTTCTTAGATGACTTATCTGAGGATTCACACCCCAACCCCCCCAACTCTCCTCCTCATTCCCCTATGGACATTTTACACCCAACTACCACGAGTACCCCTTAGTAATTCAATATCTGGTTTATGTCGAGTGAACCCTCACCATCTCCTAGCATTGTTCCCCCTATTTCTTCCTCACCAAGGGGCAACCACATGACCACCATCAATGATATCACTCCTCATGACCCCTTGTATTCCCGTCACTTCCTATGCAATGAAGAAATACTCAAAGAGTTAAACCACCCAGAGTGTCCCTGGGATGCGCTACACCACCATGCACTCTCCTTTCCACATGAAGCCTCCGTGCCTCTTAACTAACACCTCATTTATGCGGTCGAAACCAAGGATTTTATCCCATCAGGGCCTATTGACTGGCTCAAAAACCCCATTCTTTCCCCTGATTCTTTTGAAGAAGGCAACATGGCCAACATTTCCCCAACCATTAAAATCGACATTTCCATTAAAAATGACATCGTTGAGGAAATCACCATTGGAGTTGCTTGCACTGTTCAGGAAAAAACCGCATATAAAGACCTCTTCCAAGAATATAGAGATATTTTTTCCTAGTCATACACGAAAATTCCTGGCCTCGATCCCTCTATCATGGAACATCACATTGACACTTGGACCGACATTACACCAATTCGTCAAAAAAAGTGACCATTACACCCATCCAAAGCTGCGGCTATCAAAGCCGAAATTGACAAATTACGTGCTCCCGGGTTCATTTACCCCATCGCCTATACCTCATGGGTTTGCAACCCTGTACTCATTAACAAAAAATAGGCCACTATCCGTGTTTGCACAGACTTTTGTGATCTCAATCACGCATGTCCCAAAGACAATTTTCCAATGCCTTTCATCAATCAAATTATTGACGATTGTGCAGGCCACGAGGCTCTATCCTTTATGGACAGTTTCTCTGGTTATAATCAAATTCAAATTCACCCCACCGATCAGTATAAAACCGCATTCACTACCCGTTGGGGTACTTTTTCATATCGTGTCATGCCTTTTGGCTTAAAATATGTTTGCGCAACTTTCTAGCGGGCTATGACATACATCTTTCACGATTTGGCTCATATCATCCTCGTCTACTTGGATGACCTCACAGCTCGATCCAAGAAACACACCCAACATCTTGATGATTTACGAATCATCTTTCAATGGTGTTGTCAGTACAACATCCGCTTGAATCCTCTCAAGTGTGTTTTCTGTGTCACTGTAGGGCGCCTTGTCGACTTTATTGTTTCCCAAAGTGGTATTACCATGGATCCCATCAAAGTCCAAGCTATCATCGAAATTCCACTTCCCCGAAATTTACGTCAACTTCAGAGCCTATAGGGCAAAGCTAACTTTCTATGATGCTTTGTCCTAGATTATGCCATACACACACATGGTTTCCTTCTCTTACTATGTCATGACGTCCCATTTAATTGGGACGACCATGCCCAACAGTCATTTGAAGATTTTAAGACAACACTCTCGAATGAACCTTTAATCAGTGCACCTGACTACAATCATGACTATATCCTCTACATATTAGCATCAACTGTATCAGTAGTAGGAGTCCTCGTCTAGCTAGGTGATGACAATAGTGAGCATGTCATTTATTACGTGAGTAAAAACCTCTCAGGGCCACCCTTGAAGTATAAACATGAAGAGAAACTTGCTCTTGTAGTCGTCCTTGCAATTTAGAAACTACACCACTACATTCTTCTTCACACAACAAGGGTCATCATAGATTCTAACCCTATGCAGTACTTGCTGAGTCTTTAGTAAGTTAACGAAATTTTTTCTCTATGGATCATTATCCTTCAGGACTACGACCTCGAGTTCTCAACACTTAAGAGTAAGAAGGCCCCCATTCTCGCTGAACTTGTCATGACCCTCCCCTCTGACACCACTAGTACCCCCATCAACACTGACTTTCTCAACGAACATCTCTTTTACATCACTTTGGATGATCCTTAGTACAACGACCTCCTCGTCTACCTCCGAACTCAAAATTTTGGTAACCACCTTTCACGAGATGATCGTCATCGTATTCGCCATCAGGCCCCCTGCTACCTCCTCATCAGAGAAATCCTATACCGACGGGGAGTTGACACCATTCTTCATTGATGCTTGACTATTGACAAGGCTGATAGAGTCTTAAACGATTGCCACAACGATGCATGTGGAGGCCATCTTTCGGGCATATCCACTACTCAGAAGATTATCTGAGCCAGTTACTTTTGGCCAACCTTGTTTCAAAATTTCTTTCACGCTGTGAAATGATGTGAGAAATGTCAGCTCTACGCCAATAAAGCTCGAGCTCCCCCCACTCTTCTTCATCCTGTCATCACTTCCAGACCTTTTTGTAAATGGGGCATCAACTTCATGACTTGTAATCCCCCCTCTAGCAATGGTCACAAATACATTGTTTTCGCCATCGATTACTTCACCAAATGGGCAGAAGCTATGCCCACCTTCAACAACACCACTGACACTACAGCATGTTTTTTCTTTAACCACGTCATATCCCACTTTGGAGTACCACTCCAACTCATTTCTGATCATGGGAAAGACTTCAAGAATGAGATCTTCATCAAACTCTCATCTCGATTAGGATTCTCTCACGAGTTTGCCTCACCATATTACCCTCAGTCTAACGAACAGGTCGAAGCAGTTAACAAAGTCCTCAAGACCACGTTACAATGCATGGTTAATAAACATAAAA
>CBVK0102064102.1:0-12588 GCA_900067695.1 Picea abies
TAGGGAGATCGGTTTGTGTCCACACTTACGGATTTATCCATAAACACCGACGACCCCTTCTAGACTACTAACGTATTTAGAAGCCCATATTTCATGGTGCGAGACCCTTATGGCTCAGGGGTAGGAGCAGATATACCTATCATCCCTGAACTGCCCAAAATGTCTGCTACTTACATGATACCTCTAGATCATTTTTCTAGTAAAACTTGCTATGTATTCATTGGTTCAGACACACAGTGAGTTGGCCCTAACTCGACCATTTCTCTCTAGATGGCCCATTCTAGTATGATCCCTTGTACTACAACTATTCCTACCGAGAATGTGGTGGTTAACCAAGCTCCCATTGGTACACCACACTTGTCTAGACCTATCCCTTCACTCCCTCTTGGGTATCATGCTTTGAACCCTTCTGCTGCTATCCCTACCCAAGTTCCATTCGCAATTTCTGGACTTTCTGTCTCACTTGGGTACAATACTTCTACTGGTTATGTTCCCACACCTTCCCAATTCCTCTCCAGAGGGTCTTATCTACCTTTTCATGGTGGATCTAGCCCTAGTGGCTCCAATCTAATTGGAATCACCCATGACCTGTTCACTTCTGGTTACCAGATTCCGGTTGGAGGGAAATCTCATGCTGGGGGGAAACCTCAATTTGGGGGTCAAACTCAAGTTGGAGCACCACCTCCATTTGGAAGACAACCTCGGGTTGGAGCTTATAATTCACAATCCAGACCAAACACATTGGACTTGTTAGCTCAACTTTGGAACCTTCGTGGTAAAGGAAACCCACAACCCTCTTGGGGGTAGTCTTCCCAACCTAAAATTTTTGTGCCCCTAACTATGGCCGATCGTACTCGGGTTCTTTGAATCCCACTTGGGGTTTGAATGTTCATTCTAGTGTCCGTTTTCAAGGGAACATCCCTAATCAACCCAACCCTATGGGCTACATGCCTCCACATCCTCAGTCGAATCTGTCAGGACAATCTATGTACATGCAGAATGCTTACAGTCCTATTGATATACTGAAAGGAATTCCTCCTCAAAGTCACCAGTATCCTCACGTGAACAGAAAACTTCCTTTTTTAGCCAATTTGGCCTTACTCGATTTGTCTAGAATTTTGAATGATCCCATCCATCATTCTCCTCATTGGCCCATCATATCGGCCAAATTACCATCAAACATCCCTAAATTTGATGGTAAACTAGGACAAGATCCAAATAATCATGTAATGACCTTCCACCTTTCGTATTCATCCAAATCTTTGATGGATGAATCCATTTAGTTATGTCTCTTTCAACAAACCCTTACTGTTTCAACTGCAAAGTGGTATATAGAATTACCACGAGGTTTATTTAACGACTTCAACAACCTTGACATGGATTTTCTTACCCATTATCAACTCCCTATCTACTACGAGACATGAACTAAGATTTTGATTTCCTTTAAACATTCCACTGCCACCCACATTTATGATTGTATTCATGAGTGGAGATGCATGAGATGCTTGATCAAAATCAATCTTCCTAACCAGTTATTGGCTGAATGGTTCACCAAGTCATTCATCAATCAAATCTCGTGTGATATTTCCATGGGTGGCATTGTCACTGAAGAGCAGGAGATTAGTCATGCTCAGTACCTAGATCTCATTTATTCGCAAACGAGCACTCTTTACAATTTTCTCCCTGATGCTCCTTTCCCTTCTACCATGACCACCTCAACAACCCCAAAAACTTCCCATGTTGTTGATGTTGTGATCGGTACTTTCTATGCTCAACCTCAATATACGCATGCCTCTCACACCAATCCCAAATCCCATGCTTCTAATGTTCAAACTGCTCTGAATCCTACTCCTCCCACCAGTAAAACTTCAGAAGTGAATGCTGGTCAATCTACCCCTACCGGTAAGAATAAATCTAAAAAAGGAAAGGGTAGGAATAAGGAGGATAAAAATAAAAATCCACAATTCGACAAGACCAAGACACCACCTGCTAATGATAAGGAAAAATGAAAACCTTGCTATCCTTGCCTTATCTGTAGTGATGATCACTACACGAAGGATTGTTCAAGATGTGTCGAGGTCACAAAGTTCCTTCAAGGAACCCTGAAACCTCCTACACTCGTCATTTTTTCTCAACCCTTCCCTTCTCAACAGCAAGCCCAATTGGTCATTCATGATCAACCTTCTTCTTCCACTACTTCCTATGTCCTTATGTGTACTAGTGGTTCTACGAAGAAAGATGTTACACTTACCACTCGAGCCAAAGATTAATATCCTTCTAAGGAGAAATATGACGATGTCCCACCTTTGTTGGTTCAACCTCCTTTGACTCCACCCCCCAACAGTCTTCTTCATCTCAAACGATCGGGCCCAGATATACTCCTTCGCCCTCCTCCAAAGGGCATGGTTCGAAAGTTTTCCTTTAATCCTCATGTGCATGCTGCTCAAAACTACAACATTGTAGAAGACCTTGTGCAAGAACCCTCCGTGATGTCAGCTCTCGAAGTCCTTCAGATTTGTCTTGCACAATAGAAGGCACTTTTAAAATCCATCGATGGAATTGATCCTACGGACATGAATTTGAAAATATTTGACTTGGAAGATCACATTCCAAGGCTACCCCTCGGCCAGCGTTTCAGATCCAATTTGTCGTCGAAAAAAAAAACATTTGCAGAACCTTTATCAACGAGGGTGCCTCAACGTGCCTTATGTCAATCACTTGTTGGAAATCCATTGGCTCTCCTTCTCTTATCGAATCACAGAACACTCTTAAGGGTTTCAATGGATCTGGATTTATAGCCTACATTGTACTTCCCTCATTGCCTATTATGTTAGAAGGCAAATTAGTAAATGTTGAAGTTGAGGTCTTTGATGTACCTCTCAATTACAACCTCTTACTTGGTCGTAGCTAGATTGATTCCATGAGTGCAGTTGTATCTACCCTTTTCCATGTAGTACGTTTTCCACACCAGGGAAAAGTTGTTACTGTAGATCAGCTGGCCTTTTTTAACTCTGATAGTTGTACTAGCAACGTACCTTTTATTTCAAAGACACCCCCTGGGTATGAAAATTTTGATGTGGGTCTATTAAAAGACTCAACTTTGATGGGTACTTTCCCAATCCCACCACCCGATATTCCACCTCCTTTTTTCGCCTCAATCAACATGATTTCCACCTCTCTTCATGAAACCCCCGCGTCCTATGACCCGTGGATAACACCTGACCCTGGTGATTATCTTCACTATGGCAAACAAATTCCTTTAAGTCCAATTGAATCCTCTTATCAAGCCATTCAATCGGCAACCCCTTCTACTCCCTCTCTTGGTGATTCATCTCCCGATCCTTTTCGCGTAATTTTTCCCACCGACAAGATGATTATGTCAGTTATGTCTATTGAAGACACCCCTTGGGATGATGGGCATCATCATTCCATTATCTTCCTAGAACAACACACCATCAAGATTTACCAACAAATCTTGACTCCGTCGATCGTTGTTTTCGTTTCTTTCGTTCCCGAGTCCACACACGATGTGTTATATGAAGGGAACTTGAGTAATATTTCACCCACCATCCCCCTTGACATATCCATTAAACCTGGAGTTGTCGAAAATGTCCACATCAGAGCTTCGTGTTCCCCCGATGAAGTCATCACTTATAAGTCCCTTTTTCAATATTTTTGTGACATCTTCACGTGGATCTATGAAGAGATGTTGGGTATTGACCCCGATATTGTTGTACACAAAATTAAGAATTACCTGGGCACTAAACCCGTCCGGCAGAGACTTCGCTCGATCCACCCTCGTAAATTCATCGCTATCAAGCTTGAGGTTGAGAAACTTCTTAAAGATGGCTTTATTTATCCTGTGGCTTTAACCGATTGGGTATTCAATCTAGTTTTGGTTAATAAGAAACAAGGCATGATCCATGTATGCGTTGATTATAGGGATATCAACAAAGATTTTCCTAAATACAACTATCCCACCCCCTTCGTTGACCAGATCATCGACGATTGTTCTAGGAGTGAAATATTCTCTTTGATGGATGGTTTCTCTGATTATAATTAGATCAACATCTTTCCCATGGATCAACACAAAATCACTTTCATTTTTCCTTGGGGCACCTTAGCCTACCAGAAACTACCCTTCGATTTAAAGAATTTTGGTGCAACTTTTCAATGTGCCATGTCTTACGCCTTCCATGATATCAAGAACATTGTACAGCCCTATCTATATGATTTTTCGACACATTCCATGCGTTTTAGTGACCACCCAACACACCTCTGAGCCATTTTCCTTCATTGTTGTTTTTATCGTATATGCCTGAACCCACACAAATTTGTTTTTTTGTGTGGAGATCGACCGACTTTTGGGATTTATTGTATCATGTCAGGGGATCAGGGTAGATCCTTTGAAGTTTGAGGCAATCCTTAATCTCCCTCCTCCTTCCTCACTCCACCAACTTCAAAGTTTTCAAGGGAAGGCAAATGTTTTATGTCGTTTCATCCCAAACTACATTGAATTAACACTAGGATTTACTCGACTGCTGAAGAAAGGTTATGAGTTCGTATGGGACACTACTTCCAATAGAGCCTTCGAAGCTTTGAAACTGACTTTAACCCGTACCCCACTACTTTTCCCACCTAATTATAGTCGAGATTATTTCCTCTATCTCACTGCTTCGAACTCTACCATTGTCATGCTTTTAGTCCGACAAGATTATTCCCACGATGAACATGTCATTTACTATTTGAGTCGGAGTCTCATGACCACCGAAGCCAAATACTTACATGTTGAAAAACTGGCCTTGGAAACTTTTCAAGTTGTCCAACGTTTTCGTCACTACATCTTATTATGCAGGACCACTGTAATTTCCGATTGCAACCCCATGCAACATATTCTTACGTGCCAATTTCTAGGGGGGAAATACTCCAAATGGATAGTGATTCTCTAGGAGTTTGACTTAGAGTTTGAATGCACTAAGTCTAGGAAATATTTGGTATTTTCTGAACTAATATGTGACCTTCCCTGCAATGAGACAAAAAATGTAGCAGAGGATTATTTACCTGATGAATCCCTTTTTCTGATCAGTTATGATGACCTTTGGTATGGATATATTAGTATTTATCTCCAGACTCAAACTTTCTGGCCCAACCTTTCTAGTGTTGACCGTCATCGTATACATTACCAGGCCCGCCAATACATTATCCTCGATTAGACTCCTTATCATCGTGGGGTTGACTCCATTTTTCGACGATGTCTCACCTATGATGAGGCTGAGAAAGAATTGAATGATCTCCATTCTAGAGCATGTGGTGGTCATATGTCTGGGTATGCTACTGCCCAGAAGATCTTACGAGCAGGGTTTTTTTGGCCTTATTTATTCAAATATTGTATTATTTTTGTCCAAAAATGCCATGCTTGTCAAACATACAATAACAAGATAAGATCACATCTCACTCCCTTAAACCGTGTAGTTTTCGTTGGAAATTTCGTAAAATGGGGTATCAATTTCATGACATGTAACCCTCACTCGGCTAGGGGGCATGGATACATTATCGTAGCCATGGATTATGTCACGAAAATGGGCAGAGGCAATGACTACATTCAATAATACCGAAAAAATTGTATCCGTATTCATATTCAGTCATATTATAACTTGATTTGGAATCCCGCAAGCTATCATTACTGATCACAGTAGCCATTTTCAAAACTTTATGATGTCTGAGCTTACCGACAAGTTGGATCTTCAGCATGAAAAATCAACCCCTTACTATCCATGAGCCAATGGCCAAGTTGAAGCGATAAACAAAGTCTTTATCACCATGCTTTGATGTATAATAGGAATACATAAGACAAGTTGTCACACGATGTTGTTTTCAGCACTATGGGCCTATCGAACATCCGTAATGTCTGCCATGGATTTTACGCCTTTTCAACTAGCGTATGGTATTGAATTTTTTCTGTCGATTGAATGTGAGATACCATCATTGAAGCTAGTTATTTAACTTCTCCAAAACACCTCTACCAAGGAGGAACGTCTATTGTATCTTATGCAATTATATGAAACCCGTCGTGATGCCACCCTGGTCATTGAAACCTAGAAGAAATGCGTGAAAGCCCAATATGAAAAGCATGTCAAGCCACGTGTTTTCTCTGAGGGTGATCTAGTTCTCCTCTATGAACAATATCATGATTTACTAGGGTCCAAAAAATTCGAAGCTATGTGGCGAGGTCCTTATATCGTCAAATGAGTGTTAGAGAAGGGAGCCTATGAGTTAGTGGATTATGATGGAATTCCTTTGAGTGAGCCCATAAATGGGATTTACTTGAAGAAGTACTATGATTAGACCATCTTTGGATGAGTTCTTGTATTTTTACTGTATCATACTCTTGTGTGTTATTTTTGTGTTCTTTTCGTTATTTGTTTTTTACCCCCAACTACTTACCTTGCATTGTGCTTGGTTTCTAGATGTTGGTGTCTTCGCTACCTTATATTGGCTTCGCCAATGGTTCTAGTCATAGTACTTAGAACATAGCTTCTGCGACTTGGGAAATCTATGCAGCTACAAACAAACTTATCAGTTTGCACAGTGTTTTCCTCGATCGTGCAACCAATAATATCATAGAATATAGCGCAGTCATCGAATTGTTGACCGATGTTATTTCACTTGGGATCTATCACCTCGTTGTACGAGTTGATTCACAGCCAGTAGTGCTACAGTTAAGTAATATATGTACTATCTGAAGCCCTATTTTGTTATGGGTATATTTACAAATTCACCTCTTGGAACGTTATTTTGATTATATTGAGTATCAACACATTCCTAGATGTCTAAATAGGTTAACTGATGCATTAGCTAATTATGTATTAGACATACATTTGAGACATTTATAAATCCAATCACATATCACATGTTGTATATAAAGAAAATTAAATTGGTAGAAGCCTCATGTATATATATAATGATAAAAGTGTTTTACAAAAAGGTGTTTTCCATCCGAAGACCAAAATATCAAAATAGGAAGCTCATGGCTTCTACAAAATGGCATCAAGGATGTTGTTCATAGTAACACACTACTGATTTTGCTACCCTAAGAAGTAGTCGACTAAGTGAACAAGACATGCCCACAGTATGGCGCTGATAATGTCTCGGAATCTCTTCGATCGAGATGTCCGGGATACCTATTGTCAAACCCTCTAGGTTCTGCTCGACTACCTCATAATCGTCAGCATCCCATCCTGCTACGACATCTGCTTCCCCTCGTCTCTGAATAGGGGATGTGCCCAAAGTTCGGTGTGGCCCTACATCTACATGGTCAAAAAATTTTATTAGTCATTGGATTGAAAGCATAAAAAACATCTTGTATTCTAAAATTCACAAAAACACCATAAAAAAAAAAACATTTTTCTTACCTAGGTCTCCCCACTAAAAACCCTTAGGTAGAACCAAGTCGGGGTCACCTCAAAAATCTAGTCTGTCATACACGTAATCATATATCATCAATATCCGAGGCCTCGACCAGTCAAAGAATGCATTATTGTATTTGATGATGGGGTCCACTACATGCCGAGCCATGAGGTTGCACCACCTCTTCATCCTTGGATCTCATGAGGTTGGTATGCCCCACTCTACCTGTAGACGTAAATGGGGGACTCTTTCTAGAAATAAATACACCAAAATAGATCCATACCTGAATTTCTTCAAGTTCTCATTCTTTCTTTTGGTTAGATGTGTCTTCATGTTGTGAACAACACCATCGCACCAGTTGAACACTCGAGGTTACATGCATTCCATGGAATACTGAAATAGATTTGGAGGTCCATGTCCAGGGATGCACTCCTCACCATGTGTGCAATGGTAAAACGAATGGTACGGAGGGGTAAATTCCAAACACCTCTGATGGAAACCTTACCTTTGTGTCTCTCAGCCTCGGGGTCACAGTATCGACGGATGTACTTTCTCATTGGTAGGCCACCACCTCTGCTTCTTGTTAAGGTCACACATGCTCCACGATAAGATAACCCCATCAAGAAATAGATATCTTCGATATATAAAGATAGAATGTGGGAACCCAAATGAAACATCTGTTGGTCTACATCCCACATGTGGACCAGATGCTCCAGTAACCTTAGTTGGGCCCTCATGCCTTGTATTTTAAAGAATTTTAGTAATCCACACTATCGGAGGCAATTTATGGTGCTTAGTTCATTTAAAGCAATGAAATCATCATATTTGTGCTCCCTCTCCCTCCACTCAATCATTTTGATGATCAAATACTTGCATTAGGATAGGAAAGGGAAGTTAGCATCTTCTTTTGCATCTTTGAAAAAAAATTATTGGCTAAATGCAAGCAAGTTTTTTGTGGTTTCTGACTACCACAGGCATAGTTTTGACACGGTGCAGGTTTTCCGCAGGTGAGCCATAGGGCGCCTACAAAAATCATTGGTTTTCGTAGGTATCGATACTAGTCACCTGTAGCGGCCCCAACGCATGCCTACCAGTCTAAAACTTGACTCAAAAAACCACTTTTAACCAATTAAAATGAATTTCAATCCATTGAAAAGTAAGAAGATGAAGAGATTATAGTTTTGATGGAAGTGATTCGTTGAATGGTCACCAGTACTTCTCACAATCGACAACTGAAGTATGAGGTAAAAACAAGGTTTCTAGGCAAGTTTTGGATAAAATGAAAATGAAATAGTAAAAAGAGGTTTTACCCCTATTTATTTCACTTTTTTCTTTTTCTAAATAATATTTCATATTATTTAAAATCATTTTATCAAAACCTAAAGGTCTAATGGTCTCGTGAGTATTTTGTTTCTCACAGATGGAAGAACTAAGGTCCTGAACAATGGAGTATAGATGTTTCTTCATGATTTGTTTTTCTGTTCGTCACATATACAGGTACTTTTTAGGGTTTTTTCAGAAAAAAACCTCAAGCTCAGTCTTTGTTTGTTCTCGTGCTCGAAAATCAATTAGAACACAATTGAGAATACTTTTGTCATTTTTTCGTACTCGTCATGGTAACACGAAAAGCGAAATCCATGAAGTATCCTTTAAGCTCTTTTCACGCTCCATAAAAATGAAAAGATTTTCAAGCGACCTTGTTCTTTTCGCACTCATAAAAGTATTTGAAGAAAACATTCGATGGGTGATAGTTTATCACTTTTTCGGTCTCGTCAAACTATTTTACGAAAAATGAACTAAGAGATTTCTCTTTAAGTGTTTTTCGGACTCTATAAACATGAAAAACCCTCGAGTTTTCTATCTTTGGACTCGTTAAACAAACATCAAAATACCCACATGGGACCGAACCACTCTTTCTTAGGGTTCGTTAAACATACTCTGAGGGACTCGTCCGAAGGATGATATTACATCAACAAGAATATTTTATCCTCCTCAAGATTGCGTAAAAATAAAGAGGTACTCGCTAGAAATGGTGGGGGGGAATTTGGGAAAGAAATGTGTCTCTATATTTGTGTTAGTGGTAGTAAGCGTCACTCTTGAGCATGAAACCCCCCTTTCATCATTTTAATTCGAGTTGGGAAATCCATTTGTCTCTCATCTAACTTTTTGCAAGTTTGTATCTTGAGTCTTCTTCAACTCAATGCTACCAAGACCACCTTTGTGTCATCCATATGTTCAAGAGAAGTCCAAACAAGCCCTCTATTGAGTTGGCCATCTGCAGTTGTCAATTCCTACCATGTTGGCCTTCCCTATGTCATTTTCAAATCATATTCGTACTTTGCTCTACCCTATATCTTTTACTTATTTCGTGTCATTGATGGGGGATACATCAAGGCCCTCCTGTGATGAGTCTTTTCCTGTTGACTTCAACTCATTATCTAGGAATGAGACTTAGAAATCATTTAGTACCTTAGAGCCTGCATGCCTCAATGGTAGGTTTCTTCACTCTTGACAATGGATTCACATCATTGGTCCCTGATCAAGAGATTCCATTGAGTGTTCGACTTCAGCTCATTTATTCACATTCATTGGATTGTACTAAGGTACCTTGGGAGTCATTGACATCAATGGTGATTTCCCTTGCACTTGTTAATGGTTTTCATTAATGACTGGTAATCAAGTGGTTTCTAACCATGTTCGACTTCAGTACCTATAATCACATGGCTAGATTTGTGCCTATGGACAACAATATTGAAGACCCTGGATCTCGTCATTCCTAGTCCAGGTTGCGATGGAATATTTATGATTTGTATTGACACATAGATCCACTTTGTATGTCTCATGGCTATGTCTGCATCTAAGTTTTCTAGTAAATAGATCCATAGTGTATTCATGGTGTCTATGTAGAATTTTGATGACATGGATCCACAGTGTATAGTTGGTGGCCATGACTTACATTTAGGAGTTAAATCATTTGTAGTCTGAACATGGGAATGCCTACCTCAAAGATGATATAATATTGTGCAGATGCTTGGTTCTTTTTGTTGGTCACTATAATTGCTTAATTGATTCAAAAAATCAAGTGATACATAAATTATCAACCCAGGGAAGTCTTTTTATTTCAAAGATAACCATGCACTATATATGCTCAATTCCAAAAGCCACTTAGAGTTGTAGTAAAGAAACTTATACTAATCACACTTGCTTGAATAAACTGAAGTTCTGAATTGAATCACAGGAAAGAAACTTCCCTATTGCAGATCTTAAAGATTAATCTAAGAATCCTGGATTACATTAGGATAACACTTGCAATGGGAAAGAGCAACTATTCTACAACCAGAGAACAAGACCCTTACTCTCAAATAGAGACTTCAGTGCTAACACTCTTTCATGAAAATAGTAATGCATAAAAAGTTAACTCTATCTAGCAGAGAACAAGGCCATCTAGTTCCTTCCTTTCTGAGCAGGAACCCTTAAGCCCTATTTCTGTGTAGCACACTTGTGAATTTGAGGTTTACAGAGAACAGTATAGTCTGATCCCTTCCTTTCTAAGCAGGGACCCTTAACCCAGTCTCTGGCTAGCACACTTGCAGGAATAATGGAAATCTACAGAGAACAGGATGTTTTGGTTCCTTCCTTTCTGAGCAAGAACCCTTAACCCAATCCCTGGCTAGCACAATTGCAGAAGTAAATGAAATCTACAGAGGACAAGATGTTTTGATTCCTTCCTGTCTGAGCAGGAACCCTTAACCCAGTCTCTGGCTAGCACAATTGTAGAAGTAAATGAAATCTACAGAGGACAGGATGTTTTGATTCCTTCATGTCTGAGCAGGAATCCTTAACCCAGTCTCTGAATAGCACAATTGCAGAAGTAAATGAAATCTACAAAGAATGGGATGTTCTGATTCCTTCCTGTCTGAGCAGGAACCCTTAATCCCATCTCTGGCTAGCACACTTGCAGAATTAAATGGAATCTATAGATGATAGGATGTTTAGATTCCTTCCTGTCTGAGCAGGAACCCTTAATCCAATCTCTGGCTAGCACACTTGCAGAATTAAATGAAATCTACAGAGGACAGGATGTTCTGATTCCTTCCTGTCTGAGCAGGAACCCTTAACCCAGTCTCTGGCTAGCACAATTGCAGAAGTAAATGAAATCTACAGAGGACAGGATGTTCTAATTCCTTCCTGTCTGAGCAGGAACCCTTAACCCAGTCTCTGGCTAGCCTCATAAAATCATCACACAAGATTGCTAATAAAAAAAATTACGAATTTCATTCAATAAACTAAGACAGAGTCAGTAGTGTTTCAGAAAAGCGGATTTCATTAAAAGCAGTGTTTCAACAAGCAAAAGTTAATCAAAGCGTAAACAGAAATTGTACTAACACACTTCTAAACTAATGGGTGAATCTTGTGAAGAAGGTGGTCCCTCCCTTCTCACAAGATTCCCCTGAAACGAGAAATCTAGAGAAGGATACTCAAAGCAGTCTTTTATTCATCTGTCAAAATATCACATTACAATATGGGAATGGAATACGTCCCTCTTCTCTAGAGCTTCTTCAATACATAAAACTTGGATCCCTCGAATGATGATTTCCTCTTATTTAAAGAGGGAATCCCTTCGATACAATAATTTACAATGTGTATCTGAGTCCTATCTTTAGTCGGATCTACTTTCTAAACCAG
This sequence comes from Picea abies, assembly GCA_900067695.1. NCBI lineage: Eukaryota > Viridiplantae > Streptophyta > Pinopsida > Pinales > Pinaceae > Picea > Picea abies. Next base: position 12,094 of record CBVK0102064102.1, read on the forward strand.
CATAGGATGTCCTAGTCTCATGCAACAGAATACTATTACAGGAGCTGAATGAGGTATTGTTATTACGGCTGGTGTAACAGCTTCTTCTCGTTGCTACTGATGTTGTTTCAGCATCGCAATTCGCGGGTTGTTTCAGCCACGTGAATTGCGCTTTGACTGTGTCAGCATTCTTGTGTAGGAGCGACAGTTAGAGCTTTGTTGACCACTGACTGTAGCGGCTTCCTTTGTGTTTCAGCATCGTCAGTCCTGGCGGTTTCCTCTGTGTTTCAGCATCTGCAACTCTGGACTGTGTAACAGCTCCGTGTTTCAGCATCTGTGACCTCAGACTATATATCAGCTTCGTATTTCAGCATCTACGACCTCACACTGTATAGCAGCTCCGTGTTTCAGCATCAGTTCTATGTTTCAGCAACAACGACCTTGGATAGTTCTGTGTTTCAGCAATAGGCCTCAAATGCTAATCTGCAGTTTTGAACACTTATGCATTTCTAATCA
>CBVK0102064105.1:0-17135 GCA_900067695.1 Picea abies
GATCTCCGTTTTAGGCGTGTGATAGCCCGTTGGAAAGGTATCGTTGAGGAGATTCATTTTGGGGAATCAATCATGCCTTCGGCTATCATTGAGGAACTCGATCCCGAAAAAACTTTATTTAGGCCCTCAAAATGGCCTCGGAAGTTAAAAGTGCTAAAAATAGTAAATTGCCAAAATTGTCAAAAAACTGTTTTGAGCCAGTTGGAAAAGGTGGGTGGCCATCGATATCCATCTGGATCAATCCTCCCTCCTTAGGAAGTAATGGTCTCCATTGCGTTGAGGTCCCCCACCAGATGAGGAAATTTCTATTGAATTTGGCCCCGAGTGAACCACTTGCCTTGGTGCAGGAGCTGCCCTGCTTTGATGACTCGATAAAGTTGGATCCTTTGTTGTCGAGTGCCCTTGCTCTGTGTGTCCACAATCTGATCATTGGATGCATGTTGTATGCAATCAAGGTTGAGCTCTGTTGGTGTCAGTTGTTCTGCTACTTCTGAGGTGTCCAAAAATGGTGGGAAATAAGGGCAACGGAGATCCACGTTGAACACTGGGTGCAGGCCAAGGAAGGGAGGAATGTTGAACTCAAAAGCATTATCCCCCACAGCCTTGGTGATAGTGTATGGCCCATAACGGAGTGGGCAAAGCTTCCGATGGGCTCCTGTAAGGCGTTCTTTCTGCAAGTGCAACCAAACTTTGTCACCCACCTGAAACTTATGTGGCACCCGATGTTGATCATGGTGTTGTTTGTACTTGTCATTGGACTTTTGTAGGATATCCTAAACCTGTTGGCGGATGTGCTGGATCCGCTCAATGAACCGAGTAGCTTTGTCAGCTTCAGTTGGAGCAGGAGATGAGTAGATCGAGGTGACCGCAAGGAGTAGTGCAACATCTATGGGACCCAATGGTTGTAATCCCAACCCCACCTGAAAGGGGCCGTGGCCAATTGAGCTATGCAAGGCTCGGTTGTAGCTATGTTGGACATAGAGAAGGCTCTCATCCCATGTGCGAGGGTGCTTTGAATTATACATGCAAAGGATATGCACAATCATTCGATTTACAACCTCGGTTTGGCCATCTGTCTGGGGTGAAAGGCTGTGGATTTTGTGAGCTTGGTGTCCAGCAGTGACCAGAGGCTCGACCAGAATGTGTTAAGAAATCGACTATCCCGATCTGAGACAATGGTTTGTGGGATTCCAAAATGCACCCAGACGTGTTCAAAGAAGAGCTTGGCAGTGGCCTCTGTTGTGATGCTCTTCTTCTAGGCAACCAGAATCACCATCTTAGAAAAGCAATCAACAACCACAAAAACACAGTCATTTCCCCGCTTGGTGGACGAGAGGCCCGACATGTAGTCCATTGAGATGGATTCCCATGGCCTATTAGGAGTAGGAAGAAGGGTGTACAGGCCCTGTTTCTTAGTGGTCGGTTTGGCAATAGCGCAGGCAGTGCAGGACCTAATATACTTGTTGACCTCCTGTCGAAGTTTCGGCCAGTAAAAATGTTTCTGTAGCATCGCCACTGTCTTTTCGACGCCGAAGTGTCCTACCACCCAACTGTAGTGGGCTTCCCAGATCAGCTTCGCTCGCTCACTTGATGGAACACAGATATGGCCTAGACGACACAATAACCCATCCTGAAGATGGAAATTATCGACAACTGCATTTGCACCCAACATTTGGTAGGTGGTTGCGAAGTCAGGGTCTGTCTCATAGAGTTGAGGCCATCCAAATGTCTCATGGCCGCAAGAGTCTAGCACCGTGGTGAGTGTCGCGACTGGTGGTCTGCTGAGGCAATCAGCGACGTGATTGGTGCTTCCTGTTTTATACTTGATGTTGAGGTGGAATTGTTGCAAGTATGTGGACCACTTTTGATGGCGGTCATTCTGCAATTTTCCCTGTGTTTGCATGAACTGCAGTGGCTTATGATCAGTGTGGATGATTGTCTCCTTCCCAAGAATGTAATGTCTCCACTGGCGACAGGCTTGTACAATGGAGTACATTTCTTTGTCGTAAGTACGGTACTTACGGACAGTATCTGACAGTGTCTCACTATGATAGGCCACGGGATGGCTGTGCTGAGTGAGAACGGCGCCCACAACATAGTCTGAAGCATTTGTCTCGATTTCAAAGGGATGTTGCAAGTTTGGTAGTGAAAGTATTGGGGCTGAGCACAAGCACTGCTTCAAATCATCAAACGCTTGTTGTTAGGACCAGCCCCATGCAAATTTCGCCTTACCACCACCCCTGTTTATTTGGCTGAGGACCCATGCAATATGGGAGAATCCCAACACGAACCTGCGGTAGAAATTGGCAAAGCCTAAGAAGCTTCAAAGCTCAGTGAGTGTTGTTGGGGTTGGCCAGTCACGAATGACTTGGATCTTGGCTGGATCCACATGTACGCCATGTTGATCAATGATGTAGCCCAAGTAATGGACCTTGTCCATGCCGAAAGAGCATTTTTCCAAGTTGGCGTATAGCTTATGCTGCCACAGGGTGTGCAGAACCTGCTGAATATGCTGCAAGTGTTCGGCCCAAGACTTGTTGTAAATTAGAATGTCATCCAAATACACCACTACAAAAGTATTGGTGAATGGTCGCCGGATATCGTCCATCATCCTTATGAAAGTGGTTGGAGCATTTGTCAAACCAAAAGGCATGACCAACCATTCAAAAAGGCCTTCCTTTGACTTGAAGGTGGTCTTCCATACATCTGTCTGTTCTATCGAGACCTGGTGGTAGCCAGACTTCAGATCAATCTTACTGAAGTATTTGGCCCCCGTGAGTTGATCAAGGAGGCGTCAATTCGAAGAATCGGGTACCAGTTTCTGACTGTGATTTTATTCAGAGCCCGATAATCAATACAAAGTCGCCAGGTTCCATCTTTCTTCTATACCAGCACGATTGGGCTCCCGCAAGGTGATGAGATGGGACGGATCTGCCCCTTATGGAGCAGTTCTTGGATCTGTCGCTTGATCTCCTCATTCTCTAACAAAGAACGGCGATAGACTGGCCCATTGGGAAGCGGTGCGTCAGGGGTCAGATCGATGGGGTGCTTGACCTGGCAATGCAGAGGTACCCCTGTAGGTGAGGAGAAGATATCCGAGTATTCTTCCACAACCTTATCTACTTGCTTCTGCTGTGTGGAGAGGTCGGCCGCAAAGACCCTGGATGTGGCTGTGATCTTTCGCTTGTTCTGAGAGCAAATCACGAAGAAGACAAACTTCCCCATCTGAGAGATGACCTTCCTGCATTGCTTAGCAGAGATCAAGGAAATAGCACTAGGTGGGACTGGCTCGGGTATCCTATACAATTTCCTATTCAAAGTAATAATAACACTACGAGGCCTAGACTCATATACAGCATGAGGTTTCCATAAATAAGGTTGGCCCAAAAGAACATCACAAACTTCAAGAGGAGCAACATCACATAATACCTCGTCTTTGAAGGGCTTGATGTCGTACGACAGTCGGCACTGTTGACTGACGCAGAGATCGCTTCCTTGGCGGAGCCATCCAATGGTGTAGAGTTGTGGGTGCGGCATTGTTGGCAGGGTGAGCCGCTTGACGACCTCTGCTGAGATGAGGTTCTTCTAGCTACCGCTATCAACGATGAAGTGCAGTGGGGTGCCTTTTACCCACATCTGTGAATGGAAGAGGCGCTCTCCTTCTTCTAGCTCGTCTGGTTCACTAGGCTGGAGCTTGGTGGTAGCAACGGTGGCACTAGGTTCCGCGTCAATGATCCGTCTTCCCCTTTCTGGTTCTGGCTCAGAGTCAGAATCCGCATCTGATTTAGATGCTTTCACTTCGGCCACCAACGACTGCTTTGAGCAGCAATCAACACTGTTATGCCAAGGGCTCTTATGGAAATCGCACCACTTCCCAGTATCTTTCTTTGTCTTTCCAGTGTCCTTCTTTGCTTGTGGCTTGGACTGGTTGTCCTGATACTGTCCATCTTTGCTCTGTCCTTTGTTCTATGGGTTGGGGCTGCCCTTTCTCGGCTTTTGTTGTGAGGGGTTCCCAGGCCCAAATTGTCGCGTCTTTTGTTTGAGCTTCTGCTCGATTTTGACGGCATATCGATAGGCCGCGCCCAAGGATGAGATGTCCAGAAATTCCATTTTGGTCTGGATGTATCTATGTAGAGCACCACGATACTTGAGCACCAAATGTCGCTCCGAATCTTTGATACCCAGCTTGGTGCGCAAGGTATGCAAGATATTTGTGAAATCTAACACTGCTTGGTCTCTTTCTTGCTGCAGTGTGGTCCATTTGGTATACAAGTCGTCATAACTTCCGACAGGGTAGTATTGTTCCTTAATAGCATCCCTGAAGGATTCCCAGGTAGCCCTGACTGAAAATAATGAGGTTTCCTCTGTTTCCTTTTGCTCACAGAAAGTTTCCCACCAATTTTTGACATGGGGAATGGCTTTGAGGAGCGCAAAAGTAATCTTTTCTCTATTCGAAAAGTTATGGACAGAAAAATACCCTTCTAGTAGATTCAACCACTTGTCTACAGCATCTGCGTCTATCTGACCTTCAAATATAGGAATATCGAAGTTTATTTGTACCTTGAAGGGGGCGACGCCTCCGTTCGAAGAAGATGCGTCACCTGTTGGTAGTCGTTGAAGGATTTGCGTGCAACTATCCATCATCTCGTTCCTCTGTTGTGTGAGGGCTTCCTCAATCAACAGTTTGAAAGGATCTCATGTCCCGTCATCTTTCTTTTCTCCTACCATGAGAGGTCGCTTGGACGTGCGAGAGCTTCTGTCCTCAAGAGAAACAAGCTCGAGACCCAACTCTTCGTACTCCGACCTCGTTGGGGACATGCATTAAGACGACAAGGAGCAGACCGCTCTGATACCACTGATCCAGATTTTATGAGCAGAACAAAATGAATACAGATTATTAACAGGTGCTTAACACAAAATAACAGAGATATAGTAAAACCGATTTTCTATTCCAATAACGAAATAAGCTGAAACTGTAAAATGCAGCGGAAACAAGCTTGCTGGAATGGTGGCGACTTATCTTTGAGAAGAGATGTGACGGCTGGGCGCATTTGCAAGAAGAAGATTACAATGAGGCTCTGAAGGCCTTTTTACAATAAACAAGAATGCCAAAAACCCTAGACATCCAAAAACCTAACCCTAGGAGATGAAGCGCCAAAAGTCATGTGGGCCCCGTTTGGGTAAGTTAGTACATCAACTTCCCGAGGTCGTAACTTTTGCATACGATCTCCGTTTTAAGCGTGTGATAGCCCGTTGGAAAGGTATCATCGAGAAGATTCATTTTGGGGGCTCAATCATGTCTTCAATTATCATTGAGGAACTTGATCCCGAAAAACCTTCATTTAGGCCCTCAAAATGGCCCCGGAAGTTAAAACTGTTAAAAATAGTAACTTGTCAAAATTGTCAGAAAACTGTTTTGAGCCAATTGGAAAAGGTGGGTGGCCACCAATATCCATCCGGATCACCTAGCTTTCCTAGCGACTCCACTTGAAAGACGTTCCCCTTCCACCCTGGATGAGCTTTTCATAAAGTTCATCTGGCGACTCCATTGAGGTATTACCCTAAGTAATGGAACCATGGACACACAAGACTTATCATGGGCATTCCATAAGGTGTACCCTTCTATTGATGTTCAAAATATCCCTGGATCTCCAAATCATTGCTCTACGAAGTAGAGGGCAAGTTGCCCTAAATTTAATGGTGATCCAACTCTAGCAGTCACCCATGTCATGAATTATATGAAGTATGCTTCAAGCTTAAATGTGCTACATGAAGATGTGTTGATGAAAATTTGTGTATCTTCACTAGAATCAAGTCAAAGGAGTTGGCTTGCACACTCATGTAATCTGAAAAGCATCCCATCTTCTACAAAGCTCATTGAAGAGTTTCTCGGGCATTATCGGCCATCTACTCAGAGTTTGCAAGATACTTTCCAAGAGCTCAAGCACGCTCTTTGCAGAGAAGGTTTTCCAGTGAATGACGAGACAGTAGATGAGGAATGGAAAACTGACAAAGAGTATCATCCACCTACTGCAGAAGAAGATCTCAATGATGAACTCCCAGATGAGACATTGATGTTTATTGTCCCACTCGACAGAGATGAAATCTTTCAGCCTTGCTTTCCTCCTCCACATGAAGTTGAAGAAGCAATTAGTCTCAATGATGAAGAATTTGAAGATCCAGTTGAAATCACCCTAGCCTTTGTTCTTCCTGCACACGAAGACAAAGAGATGGTCATTTTTAGTCACATTGATGGTCTTATGAAAGAAACCTTGGATACGGTGGATGAGCATATAGACACTTTCATACAGACTGGGAGATGCACATGAAATTTTGGTTGTTTCATTTTTTATAGAGACCCCATTTACGACATTGAGGGTATCTCTCTAGCAAAAGGGGTTGAGTTGTCATCTTCAGAAGACTGGTCTTCATGCGTATATGATTCAGATGTTTGGCAGCCTGATGATGATATGGTTACAGATTTGTTCCATCCATTTGAGGATGACCTGTCGCAGCATTTTCAGGGTGATTTTCAGTCATCCCTTGGGAGTTGTGATGCAAATCCTTTTAGGGATGCAGACTTGTTCTATGAGGACTTTCAACCACCTTCATCCTCTATTTTAGATGAACACCAGGACGTGGCCATCCCAGAGGAATCAATAGCTCACTCTACAAAGTGAAAGTATTTTCATCTTGGGGATTTTTACGAGGATTCGTAGATGAAGAGGCAATATTTTTCTAGATCTGAGCTTGTCCCTTACCTCGTTTCTTCTTCTCATGGAAATCATGGGGTCTTCTTGGGATCTCTCGTGTCTTCTCAGTCCTCAAGAAGCAACGATCATGCTAATGGGGATGAAGATGAGCCATCGTCTACATATGGTAGCCCTCTTCAGAGATGGATTGATCGAGCTTGTGGCTATCCTTTCAGGCAAGATTTTCGGGATGATCAGAATTGCAGCTGCTCTTTTCAGCAAGATTTCCTCCCTCCCACCCATCTCCATGAGTTTCTTTTCATGATTGATTATATGTCTATTTATGCTCATGATTACTATGTGCTCAACTTATCCTTGTTGTATTGCATGATTAAGCACAGGGGGAGATACCTTGATGAAATGATGAACAGATGGTTGCACCAGTTGTATGACTTCACCTGACATCACCTATCACGTGATCTTCAAGGCCCCAAGGCCCTAGGTAAGTAGGTAGGTCATCTTGATTTCTTGCATTTGCATATTGATTGCTCATAGTAGTTTAGTTGCATTTCATCTTTGATTTTCATTTTGCTCTACTTGCATTATTGATTTACTTTTCATCATATATATGAAAAATGCAAAAAAAAATATTTTCTAGATTAGTTGTCATTTTTGAAGTTTTGGATTTCTTTATATGGACAAAGGATGAGTGAGTCATCCTACACTTAACGAGTTTGTTGTTTCAGTGTCTGTAGGCACACGTCCACCAGGAGATGTTGTGGTTCTCATGCACTCTACGGCGAGTACATGTCCCCAAGTAGGAGCCAGATGTTATCCCCAGTTCATAAGGATAACTAAGGAGATGATGTCTCGAGGCCCTTAGGTTGCAGACACGGAGTACCGAGAGACAGCTTGACCAGTAGTGTCCACTTGCACAGATAGAGGCTCGCTTCACCACCACAAATCTCAGGTTCATCATGAGGGTATCCACCACATCAGCTTGCTTCCAAAAGACATTGGGTCTTGCTCCATGAGGTACAAGTCAGGTATTATGGTGAGTGTCATTTCAATATTTGAGCCACTTAAGTTTGTTGCATTTTAAACTTCTTTTGATTATGTAACGTCTACTTGGAAATTATGCTCTTTGCATTGTTTCACCTTGGTGGTTGACATTGCGCCCTAGTTAGTGGTCACCCTTAGGAATAGGTTTGCTACTAGGGGGTCCTCTTGATAGGTCATCGTACCATTCCCGACGATACTTGCAACTTTCCACACTTCATCCCCTCATCTCTTTGTCTTTTGGGATTTTCGGGTGTACTAACCCAAGAAGGGATTGTCCCTCATTTCATGGGAAGAAGGGGTTGAAGGCCCAGAGGGGAGATAGTTGGCAAGAGATAAAAGCATAATCATGAAACTTCCAAATGCTTGCCCAGGGATCTCGAGGACAATGAAATGTCTCTCGTAAGAAACTCATGGGACCCGTAAAAATAACTAATACAAAATGCCAACCAAGGTGGGGCATGTGTGGGCAATGTTTTTCATGCTTAGGTAGAAGCCCCACACATTGTCTTCAACTTGGGGAAGCATGATGCGACCAGGGTAGAGTTAAGGTAGGCACTATTTTCCATGCTTAGGTAGAATCCCCACCTTGGTTTCAACTTGGAAACATCTTAAAATAACAAAAGGCAATAAATGGGTTTGGAAAAAGGATGCATTGAAAACGAAGGTGCAACACACCCTCTACAAAGGCGTATTCATTGATTTTGCAAGACCTTGCTTGGTGGACAGATTTGGAAGAACAAGCCTAGCTTGGGCTTCCTTGGGGCTTGAAGCCCATAGGATGGATACCATGGCCCACACACCGGAAGATGATGGTAGCCTTTGGAGGCCATGAGACACACCTTGGAGGATCTATCCTAGCCCATTGCCAACCCAACGTCTTTCTCTTAAGGCTAAAACATTACATTTGAGGAGCTTGACGTCACCCTAGGGCTAAAGTTTTGGTGGTGAATGTCAAATTATGAGCTTGATTTCTTATGCGGATTATTTCTTTATTTTCTTCAACACTTTGATTCCAGCTTAATACATTTCAACAATATAGAATCATAACTAAATAGCAATAATCATGTAGATACGTAAGCATGCACATCAGCAACACATATACCCTGGGGAAACTCTGTACAAGGAGAAAAACCGCAGCAGACGATATTCCTTTATTGCATTAATAATGTAAAATCACTTACAAATATCCACCATGGATACTCTGCTCTTAAAGAGCTTGCCCAGTTGACTCTGACCTGACTGTGTAACTAAGAGACCTTGTTGATATCTGAACTTTTGTTACAGGCCAGCACTGAAGATGTATCTGAGATGCCTTCAAAGACTGAGATACATTGCCTCTTATGGACTGATATATCAGCTCTGATAGGGGTTGTTATTGTTGCCTCTATTGGACTGATTTGTGCCTCTGTTTAGCATTGGTACTGCTGCCTCTATTGGACTGATATGTGCCTTTGTTTAGCATTGGTATTGCTGCCTCTATAGAACTGATATGTGCCTCTGTTTAGCACTTGTATTGCTGCCTCTATAGGATGGATACGTGCCTCTGTTTAGCACTTGTATTGCTGCCTCTATAGGACTGATATGTGCCTCTGTTTAGCACTTGTGCCTCTGTGGAGAAACAAAATCATTGCATTGGGATACGTGAAAACACGAGATATTGTAATTGTCTAAGTTGGAAACTTTTGCTTGTGCTTAAAGCTTGCTTGGCCCACTAGGGCGTCTCACTTCTCCAAGGATTTATTGTTGTTGTAATAACTTTAAGCTACAGCCATTAGGGCTGCAGCAAATCACTTATTACTTTCTAAATTTGCTCACGTTCTAACCGTCAAATTTTGCTAGAAAGTTGCCAAGTTAATCTACAAGTTATTGTGCTTCTTTTGGGTGGTTTACTTGCAAGTTTTGGTGGTTGGAATTTTCTGTAGCAACACTTGTTTGCTACAGCCAAAGGCTGCAGAGATATATCTTCAATGCTTACATCAAATAGCCTTTAAATGTTGTTAATGTCTTGTGCTATCATACTTGAGTTTCACTAGTAATTGCTAGTTAGTCTCTTGCATATTTACTTGGACTTTAGTGACTTGTTTAGCAGCTATTCCATTTATTTCATTGTTGATTTATATCACAATATACTGCTGCTAATTAGGACAGCAAGTTTCACTTGCTTGTCTATTGGATTGTTGGGCTTGCATCTTGTCTTTTCTTGTGTCTCGGGCAGGTATAATCATCTTTTGCAAGTACTCGAGATCTTGGCAACCATTGATCACTTTTGAGACTCCTTTCCAAGCCATCTTTCACTTAGTAACTTGACCTATAGGGGCATCACTTCCATAGTCTCACTTTCCGTCTCATTTCCCCCAAGGTCACCCAGGACTCTCCCCTTGTGTTGGATTCTTCCTTCACTAAAGTGATGGGAGGGTTTATCTAAGGTGACAGTGGGTAAACTCTCCCATCATTGTCTCCATCCCATGGATTGGGTCGGGCTTTGTCCAACCTACAGTTTGTGCGATAACAAGTTGCATGAAAAATTTGACACAACCCATGTTATAAAACTCGTCAAATTTGACTTGGACTCATGAGTCAAACTGAGCTCGACATAGAAAACAAGCAAACTAACTCAATCAACCAATTAACTTGTTGCCCGCAAGTCTCACTCATTGGCAACAAATTTGACGTGCAAATACTTGTTGAACAAACACCGGCCCGCAAATACTCACTAATTTTTTCCAAAATGAAATGAGAGTATTTTAAAAATCTTTGTATTATTCAAGTTTTCCCAATTTTTTGTCAAGTTTGAGTCCAACTCGTGCTCTATAGCCTCGCCAAATTTTTACTTTTTAGATAAGCCAAGTCGAGCATAACTTATTTTCATTAAAGCAACCAACAAGAATAACATTTTACTAGGCCATTTTTTATTAGACCTTTCCTAAACATTCACCAAAACACTTTGGCAATTGCCAACAATGGATCAAGTGGCATTTACTAATAAACATAGGTTGGACAAAGTACAATGTCATATAATGAAGGTATAAGAAATATCCTTGTGAGAGTATGCTACAAAAAGACGAGACATGTTCTAGAAGTATGAGAATGGGTATTTGTTCAAAATCAATAACATCAATTGAAAAAGATGGACATGACATGATTCAAATTTCAAATACTACCAATGATATAGCCATTTCTAGTAGTTAGAGTAGACTTCAAAGAAGGATGCACGACAACTATTGTATCTTCCTTTTCCTTTATTTAAATAAGGACCTTGTTAAGCTTGTAAATGCTAAATAACTTCAAGAAACAAAGCATACAATCAATCAGAAATACCACAAGTTACCAATATACAAGAATTTGAGAATATAGAAACACGCATGGCATAGTATGGCGAACAAAGCATATCTAGATTCTAAAACATATTTTTATCATCTTCATGTCTACCATAAGGTGATGTAAGCAAAGTCCCACATGACAATAACGATTCAAAAACTAGAGTGCACAAGAGGATTGATTGCAATTTCATCAAAAAGATAAGTTAAGCATACTACCTAAAATGGACAATATGACTTTAGAACAGTTGGGCAACCAATAGAGAGAGATCTACGCATATGGTTTCTGATATTGGCCAACCTATTTTCTACAGTGTACACCCTAGTCATGTATATGTGGTAGGTCATTAGTATAGATTTATGGCTTGCATTCATGGTTTTTTTTACAATGTCTTGAAAAGAAAGAGATTCAACCTTCGATTTACCACTCAATTATCTGATGGGGTGCACTATAAGGAGGCAATTATAGGTACCTAAGAGAACCTAATGAGTACAGTAAGGATACTATGCAAGTATCATTGTTAATGCAATTTGTGAGGCTTATATTTTGTCTTAACAAGAGCATGAAGATGTTTTTGCAAAACTAACCTTGGAAAAAACTGAGTCTTAATTCATTGACCAAGGATCAATATATTTCTAAAAGTAGTTACTATTAAACATTTAACTCACACAGATTGCTCGTGCATGTTGAAATCTGATAACTCAGCCAAGAAACTAATGCCAATAATTTAAGTTAACCCAGAAATTACCTAGCTGATATAAATCTGGAAATTATGCAATTAATTTACTGCTGAGTTATAAAACAGAATTTAGACAGCAGAAGCACACAGAAACAAGCACACAAATTACACAAGACACCAGATGTACCCTGAAAACCCCAGTGTGGGGAAAACCAGCAAGGAGGGAGCTTTATTTTTGCTCTTGAAAGAATATTACAGCAGCATACAAATTGAAATTTCTTACTGAAATTTCCCAGCAGATTACACTTCCTCCCCTTAATAAATTCGCCCAGCTGATGGCTGTACGGCCCAGATAGATTCTGGGTTGTATGGACCAACCTGTACGGCCTGTGTATGGCCCAGGTACGGCCTGTACAGTCTGTCCAAAATCTGCCTGCTGCTGCTGGTTAAATTCAGCCCTGATTCGGCCTCTTTTCTTCTGCCTAAGCCACCCAGAAATCAGCCTACTAGAAGATGCTACAGCTGACATGACTTTGGCCTCCCTTTGCTGCACAGTATGGCCTGACTTTGGCCTCTGCTGGATGCCCAAAGTGAAGATTTTCCAGGTCCTAACAAGCTGCCAACTAGGTCTGTCTTTGACCTTGAGTTGGCTCTAAGTTTCAACTGTCAAACGAGGGTTCGTTGTTGTATTATAACAGCAAACTGTTCAGTAACTTCTTTGTTGTTCCGTTACGGTTACATAGGCCATTAAGGTGCTCTAGCATGTAGTTTTGTCACAATATGTTAGCACATGCATACCATAAGCTATATAACACACCTAGAGATCTTTTAGAGCTGAAATAATGTTGTTCTAAACACTAGCATACATGAAAATGAACACAGGTATTTTTGGTCAACATGACCCTGGATAAAACCCCCTCAGGGAAAACCAATTTGGAATGGAAGTATATATAAGTGGTGTATAAAGCATGAAATACAACAACAAATACAATATGATGGAACCTGTATACAAAGCAAGCTCCTCTCGAGCTGTGCCAAAGGATCCAAGGAGATATGCGCCCAAGCTTAGTGCGCCCTCTCCTTTTGTTGCCAAATCTGATGAAGTGAAGCGCCCTTGACCCTAGATGCTCTGAAGAAGAAAACCTTGCACCACAATGTGCTCTGGTATGCTACCTCTCCACTGAGACACTCAGATCTGACTTCCTCCAACTGTAGATGCTCCCTGCTAGTGACACGCCCTCCTCCTATGGTGCACCCTCCTCCAAGCAAGTATGATCACCATCAAATGATAGGGACCCAAGCTCCCAAAGCTCCTCCATGCAAGGAAGCGCCCAAGCTGCCCTCTTCCAATGCCTCCATTCTCAAGCTCATGCTCCTCCTAAATCTTCTCAAGTGAACAAACAAGTGAATGGAAATAAGCTCTCCTTTCCCCTTGCACCCTCCTTAAGGATGCATTAGGAAACCTAGAAAGTGAGTGGATGAGATCATCTCATCTCATCCTAATTCAATGGTTGAGATCATCTCAAATGAATCTCAACTCAAAACCCACTTTACTTAAGTTTCCATAGTTTCACTTTATGTCCCTTAATTCACCCACAAAGTGAATTAATTGTCATTTTAGGCTAAAATGACCAAATTTTACTTTTGACTTAAATCTCATAAGTCAAAGTGAAATTAGACATAAAGTACATGGTACACGATACAAAGTACTTCCCACATGTGTTTAGAAGTTCACAAACACAAGGGGACCACTATCCAAGATACCCAAATCTCAACACAAAGCTGGCCCAGAACTCGCGTTTCTCTGTTGTTGATCCTCCTCTTCTCTCCCAGCCAAGAACCCCCCTCTCTCTCTCACTTGCACAACCTCACAAATGAGAATGCATGTCCAACTCCACCCTCAGCCCCTTCTTTTATCTCACCTTCAACCCCCATTTACCTTGAGATGTGTGCCCAACCTTGGGCCTCAATGGCTGAGATTGGGGCGCCCCCTTTGGGTTGGACCCCACTCTCCACTAAGTGGTGCACCCCCCTTTGGACATGGCCCCGCACTCCACTAGCAGCCTCATGAGGTGTGCCCTCTCTTCCTGGGCCCCACAATCCACTCAAGAATCAAATTTTTGCTGATTTTCCTAAGTCTGATTTAGGCTGAGATAATGATCTAGGTCAATTAAGGTGTCCATCAGCTGGCCTAAGACACACATGCACAGCTGAGACACCTACCGAGCTAAAAATCTAACAATGCACAATCAAAAGGGTTAGAACAACCCAAAATGTAACTACAAATTCAGATGAAACCTTTTCATAAATGCAATTACACATGTCACCTTAAAACCATGATTAAGTAACCAACATACCCTTGTCACTTGTGCAAAGAAATGTCAATGACTAGAGATATAAAGACTAAATAGTTGGATGACTTACAATGACCACTTAGCTAATTATTTATAATCTAACTACCAACTTACTTTCTAGCTAAAAGCATCCTAAAATCTCCGTGTACTTTAATCCTAAATATCTAACATGGACTACAAGCATTCTCCATGTACTTAGATCATAGATATCTAAACATGGACTAGAAGTATGCCATGTCTTGGGAATTTATAAAGTGTGAATGAGTACAAGTTTTCAAAATACAGAAAATAGAACAACTTCATTGATTGAAATCATCTTATACAACAAGGAGGATGTTCTAACCTTTGTCGCACCTTCACACTTTGAGACAACGTCCGAATATCTGGAAGAAGCTTTAAAAGTTAGCACCCATTCATGCTAAATGGAAAGAATGAATCTCAAATGCATCCCAAAGACCAAAACAAGAATAAACCCTCCAACACTGTGTTGTGTTACTAGATAGTAGATTGGTGTAGTATTAGTTGGCCTATATTATACCCCTAGATTACTATAGCCATATTTGGTTTATATTGCATTCCTAGATTAATATAGATACGAATGATAAGAATGAAATCTAGATAGAGAACTAGCTAACCAAACAAGAATCAATAGAAAATAAAAAAATGTGTGACTATCAGAACTTGCAAGTATCCAGAACAATATTTTACATGTTATTGCTCTTTGACAGATTTTTCTCTAGTTTTATGTTTAAACCAGACCACCGTGTTCTCCTCTAGTTTAGGATCTTAAACCATGTCACCATTAGAACTTGTTCGAAGGGCATGATGCAAGTACCAAAAAAATAATTCAGAATATAATGGTGATGCTTCCAATTACTGTTAAGAATAATATCAACACTCAAATATATATGTTGTGTGTTATAACTTAATGTTAACGTTAAAGTTAGTGTTAGTACCATGTGACCAATATGTAATGGTTACTGTTAGGTGGTTAAACCAACCATAATCGTGTTGGGTATTATTAATTGTGTAACAAGGAATGATGAAGGTTGGAGAGTGGCACATGTATGAGAACAAAAGCACTGTACCTCAAGCTAGCCCTGTGATGTAATTGTTGCAGCATACATATGAAACATATATTATACACTCTATTTTATATATTCATTAATATATGTGTGTGTTTATTAAAAACTGATGTGGTATTACAGCAGTGATACCCAGAGCCTGTGTTCATATACAAGTTCGTGAAGACAGAGATGCTCACTCGTGTGGTCCAAGCAATCAAGGAGAAGAAAAGGCATGTTGTTCTCTATATTTGAATTTAAATGTTTAAAGTTTCAAAGGTGAAATTTTGGAGATTAAATTTTAAAAAATACAAAATCATTTATAAAGTATAATTGTGAGCTTTGAAGAGCTTTGAAATCCTACAGACGACAAACATAGAAAGACGTTCCTCGACAACTAGCAAAACAATTCACAACAACAAGATGGAGACGATTGCCCAAAACTATTTCAATGCCCACCATATAATGTTGAAATCTGCTAACCTAGCACACGGCAGTTAATTCCGAGCAAAATAAATTTATTGAACTAAAGCACAGCTAGGTTACTCAATGATTATTAGCGGAAGCATTAAAACAGAAACAAAACACGTTTGCACACGAGATTCGGGTAAACACCCCTGGAAAAACCCTTGCGAGAAAACCAGTTCTAAGTTTGATTTTATTAGATAAAATCCTGGGCTCCCATCTTGGGATAATGGTCAATCAGAGGATTACAATGTTGCAGCTGATAGCCTAGCCCACTTGGTTGCTATCTCCCTCGCTGCCCCTTGCACCCTTTCCTCGACCCTGCCCACTCAGACACAAGTACATGAGCAAGACTCTCTCTTGCTCCTATGCACTCATTGTGTGCCTCACACTCTCCTTAGATTTGCTTTTATAATCCCCTAATGACTAAAATCTTAACCCTAGATCTCAATGGCCAAGATTAGATCTTGGATCTCACAATCTAACGATCACAACTTAATCTTTCGTTGAGATGACTTAAATCACTTAAGTCACTCAACCTTGCAAAAGTCACTTTAGTCATTACATAAAAGCCACTTTAAAGAGTGTCACTCGGACACCTCTGCATGCTAGGCACCGCCAATGCAGAGGTACATGTCCGAGCTACCCCAAAAGCTAACATATAATACTTCAAAGCCCATGGCAACCATTTCATATCCTGCAAAGGATCAATTTTGAAGTCCACAAGAGGGAGATGGCACATCTTTGCAAACACTAAAGAGTCAATTGCAAGAAGACGTCCTTGCCAAGGCTGAAGCATATTTGTAGAGACCAAAAACTGTTAAATTATAGAGCTTGATTTCTTATGCGGATTATTTCTTTAAAATCTTCAACACTTTGATTCCAACTTAATACATGTCAACAATATAGAATCATAACTGAATAGCAATAACCATGTAGATACATAAGCATGCACACCAACAACACATATACCCTGGGGAAACCCTGTATAGGGAGAAAAACCCCAGCAAACGATCTTCCTTTATTGCATTAATAATGTATGATCACTTACAAATATCCACCATGAAAAATCTGTTCTTAAATGAGCTTGCCAAGATGATTTTGACCTGACTGTGTAAGCTGTAAAAGCAGAGAGACCTTGTTGTCCTAATCTGCTGTTAGATACCAGCACTTTGGACAGAATTCATACGTTGTCTTAGGACTCCTTTGCTGCCTTTTCTGTTGATATATATCAGCATTGTTTGCAGGTTACCTTCAGTGTCTTTTGGACTTGTTATCCCGATATCTAGGGATAACTAGGAGATCATGTCTCGAGGCCCACATGATCTCAGACATGGAGTACGAGAGCATATTGACTTGAGCATGGCCCTTGAGGGCCCATCTTTTCTTCTTCTCAGCCAGACTTGTCCTGTCAGCAGTACCAGCCTCCATCACTACCGGCCTGGGCTTGCATCAGAAAAGGCTCTTGCTTCATGAGGTAATTGGTCCGAGGTATCATGGT